>MPVS01000033.1:69377-183975 GCA_001931775.1 Fomitopsis pinicola
CTTACGGCTCCGGGATCTATGTCACGCTCCCGGGGGACGCGGGCGTCGAGGCCGCCGGGTAGAGCGAGGGCGACGCGCCGAGCAGCCCGATGATCGACGGGTCGCGGTGGTGCAGCTGCGGCATCGCGTTGAAGAGGTGCGTGATCAGGCGCGCGCCCTGGTACGTCGCGTGCGTCGCGATGTCCGTCGTCGCGATACTGACGCCATGTCAGTGCGCTGTCAGGAGGTGTCTGGGCGGCGCCTTACCTGTGCCCGATGGAGTAGACGATGCCGCGCTTGGCGAGCTCCGGGATGGAGGGCATGACGCCCTCGATCTCCGGCGCGGCGGTGATGATCCGCACGCCGACGTCGTCGCCCTCGGCCATGAGCCAGTCTTCCTGGTCGGCGAGGTTCGCGGCGCCGTACACCTCCTCGAAGGAGGCGAAGTTGTTCTTCGCCGGGATCAGGAACCCGGGGTAGTGTGCGCCGCGCTTGGCCATTTGGATGAAGGGGCCCTCGGCGTGCCATCCGAGGATGGTGGCACTAGTGGGGGTCGCGAGCGGCCGTAACAGGTGCAGTAGTTTGGGGTAGAGGGATTTCTCTTGGGTCTGTTTCGTTGTCAGGGCTCATTGCCGTACAGGAGCAAGCATGTGTCTCACGATGATGGTGGGTACGAGGCTAGGAAGCAGAGTCAGTCGGCAGAACCTGGCTCGACCAGTACACGACTCACGATGTTACACCCGTCTCTATAATCTTCTCGGCAACGCTTCGCAGTCCATTCCTATATGCCTCGTCGTCGCCCTCGTATACAGAGAAGTCAAATCCATAGGCCCCATTGATCTGAATGTCTATGAGGCCAGGGCTGTGGATCGCATGAGTTCTGCTAGCGAAACCCGGTCATACGGAGTGAGAGGAACCCCGACAATTGGTAGGGAGGCCTAGCCCCGAGCGCAGATATGTGTCCGCACTGGAGGTAAGGCCGCATAGCGCCTCTGGGGTGCTCCGCGGCCATGCTCGAGCACTTCATCAGCAAAAAGGACTCGGCAGTACTTGAGTGGGCATTGCAGCGACTTGCAAGGCCGCCGCAGCCCTCCATACCTAACCAAAATCTACCTTGGCTAACCATAGCCCCTCGTAGCTATCTGATATTACCACGAAGAGGTTACGAAGGGCTAATGAAGGGCTAAGATGGTCGCGTTAGCCCCGACGATGTCCGGCAATATCTGAATAGATAATGGGGGGTCCTTCGTGCTGACGATGGACGTTCGAATCTGTATCAGGCCTCCGCCTGCCCGACGCCCACTTTCGTCCGGACAGGGTCAGACCTGAAGCCCCCATTCAAGCGATGATTGTCCCGTCCCGAAGAGGATCAAGCCTCTTCAATAATTGCCAGGGGACCTGCTTCATACGCATCTCTCCGTACTGGAGTGGAAGATTCACCTGAGGACGTTACCTCCGAGGTCGATCACTCTGTCGGGGCGATCCCTCCTCAAGAAGAAGGTTTTCTGTACACGAGCTCAGCGACATTGAATTAACTGAAGAAGCTGAAGAGTAGACGCACCTGCGAATCCAGAATAACCCCACGACGCTCATCAATCCATAGATCGCGCTCGACGAGGCTGCCGTCTTCCAGCGGCAAGAGACAGTTCGTAAAGCATACAAGGCCGTTGGGAGAGGTCATGGTAGTGCAGATAGCGGTATCAGCAACTGAGAAGATATCTCAATGTACCCAGGCCTCAGGAGGTCTCCGGCCTCAGGCCCCGAGTTCGACGGGGAGCATATGGGCGAGACTTTATCAAGCAGGCACACACACGGTCGCCCAATGAGTATGCAGAACGTTGCTGGGCCCAGGCGCGCTGCCGCAGGTGCTCCGAGCTCGTCGAATTAGCCGTCTCTAGGAGTTCATGCTGCGAAGGGTTGTAAAGAGGGGCTCGAGAGGACCGAGCGTGCTGGCTGCTGCAGGCCGTCGGCCGCGGGGTCAATCTCAGATTCGGGTGTTGCGGTCATGGCTCGGCGCGGGGCGGACCCGCCTTACGCAGCGTCCTGGAATCCTTGACCATCACTGGTACCGCCATGTCCGCGCTCAGCAACATCCCCAGGCTCTCAAGACCTTCATTTACACGAAACGCACCGTCATCTTTTGCCAGCCCAACCTTCTGCCGAGCACGCTACCTCCACCGCTGGGCACTAGGCGGGCTACGGACCGGAGTTGTACTAGGCCAAAATGCAGGACCAGCACGTCATGCGAACTCGAGACGAGCATTCAGCTCTACTACAATGAAACGGGCCGTACTCGTGCAACAACCCAAGAGGGAGACAGTACTTATTGCTTACCCGTCTCCGAGTTCGATACAGGAAGAGGACGAGTACGCGGATGAGTTGGACATAGATTTCGTGCCGCCAGAGGAGGCGAAGTTGGAGATCACGGACAGGGCTGCAGAGGTGTGTATTGTCTACTCTGCAGGAGCTGTATCAAGATTATGGTGTCTGACCGATTGGTGCGTTAGCAACTCCGATCAATAACAAGTCGCGAGCACAACCCGAATGCGGCATTGCGGGTAGCAGTCGAGAGTGGTGGGTGTCATGGGTATCAGTACAAGCTGGAGCTTGCAAAGAAACGACAACTGGATGACTAGTGAGTGTGCTATACCGGCTCGGCACCCCCCATTGACTCAAGCACCCCCCAAAGCCACTTCTCTCATCCAACTATACGTCCGTCTAACCTTTACGTCGACGCGGTCTCTATGGCCTTGCTGAAGGGTGCCACCATTGATTTCGCAACGGAGCTGATTGGCAGTAGTTTCCGGGTGTTGGATAACCCACAGGTATGCATTCATGCTGTCATACGATTGGCTCAGAACTGACATAGCTCTCGCGTAGGCCAAGGGAGGTAGCAGCTGTGGCTGCGGTGTGAGCTGGGAGCTGAATATTTGATTCATCTCAAAGAAGAGCGTCATTTACGTGCCGGTTGTACGAGATATGAATTCCAGGACAGTGCGTCTACCCCGTTATCTCGTGTCGCGGCTCGTCGCACCGCCCAGATTTCACCTTTGTTGAACGGCATTGTGGCCGCATATACATGACGTCAGGATAGCTGGTAACCCAGACGTTAATGCGCGTTCAGACAGCTGTGTATCAGTGATGCAGTGGGCCTGTTCTGCGTCCAAACTTCAGGTATTCGTCGCACTGTGCCCGGCAGACTGGCCAATTCGAGCCAAGGGCCGCCATTGTCCCATCTGACCACGCGCTCTCGACGACCTGGAGAGCCTATCAGCATCGTACGACAAGGCCCCCACCTCTCATATTCACTGCATATAACCACCTGGCACGCGAATAATTCCACACCCCGGCTCGAACGACGAACTGGCCCTGCATAACCCGCTGGTAGCGATTGCACAAATCATGCCCGACCTGCAAGTATCCTACTGCCTCTGGGCGCCGGACCACAAGACGGACGCCGCGGCGCAGAAGCGGCTCACGCTCCAGAACGAGCACTCCGCGTACTTCGAGGCGCTCCGCGCGAAAGGCGCCATCTGTGAGTCCCCCTCCCCCATCCACGCGCACAAGTCTCAAAGGATACTGACACCATGTCCGCCGCCCAGTGTACGGCGGCGCGATCACGACGGAAGACGTGCAGCTTCCGCTCACGGCCCGCCCCGGCTTCGCGGGCTCGGTGGTTGTGTATAAGGCGGCGAGCTTGGAGGCTGTGTGGGAGCTCGTAGAGGGGGACCCGTTTTATAAGGAGGGCGTGGTACGTGGGATGTTGCTCTGTGAAGGGGAGTCCCTTGTTGATTGCTTCTTGCCAGTGGGACAAGGACGCTATCAAGATCGTGCCCGTACTTTCTCGGGCATAAGTCAAGATGTTCTCGGCGTCTTTCTGAAGGACAATCTCGCAGGTTAGTACTATATCTGGGCTGCTCGACCTACTAAAAGCGCGCTGCCTACTCCTTCAGACTGGGAAATAAGGGCGAACTCAACTAGCGGCTCTTGCATAGCTCACCCAATTCGTGTCTTCATTCGAGCGCGTCGGTTTCCATAGCAGTACTCCGTCTACGTCATGTCAATGTTTCAAAGCATTCGCTAGACTGTGAATGGCACTCACAACTATGCGGTCCATTTCAGAATGCGAGCCAAATTCGTCAAGAAGGGCTGTGACTAAGTACCTGCTCCCGATGCCAGTAGTGGGGGTGTCAGTGCGTATTATTATCTTCCTCTCCCGTGCCTCAGTGCGAATGCTTGTTCATCAGATATTATCGATCTGAGCCTATGACATCGAGTGTCTTCTAATGACTCCGTGTTCGGCCAAGCATGGGGAAACCCACTCTCTGGTAGAATTTGAAGCTCCCAGATACTCACAACTTTCCTCGTCTTTCAGCTCCTCAGCTTTGCCAGGCACAAGAGTTACTCTTCAGGTCGCGTTGGTGGTGCGGAAGAAGGTTAGTGTGCCGACCAACGTGGAGTCACGGTCAGCCAACTCAGCGCGAGTCAATAGCGCGACAACGCTGACTTGGATTATGTGACTAGAAACCCCATCGATAACGGCCGCTGAGTGTGAGACTAGCAAGATTTCGTTGGCATCTCAGCCCAAGTAGAGCCCGAAGCCGCATAGTGCAGCTGTAGGCTCCTCCTCATCCCATGATTGAATAGCTTCTTGCTTCTCTCAGGGAACAGCCGCTGCTAACTCTCACCTCAGAGACAACTCGCACGGCAGTCAGGACACTGATCATCGATCAGTCTTTATTAAATAATTATGACGCTCTCAGGCTGGCAGCCGTAGGCTACCTAATTTAAATTTAGCTTCAATACCCGCAGACCGTGGACAAACTCCAACGCTCCCCGACCAGCCGCGTCCATAATTGCAGGGAAAGACTACCGCCTCCTGCAGCTATGTCTGTACCCACGCAGAAACGCCAAAGGAGTTCCTAGACTTCCTAGAACACAAACTCACGGACATAAAGTCACGAGACGGCACATCAGACAAGGATAGCTCACACTCACCTCGCCGATCTGTTCCCTCTAAGTAACTTCCTTGCGGTATGTTTTGCAGGAGAATGACATGCTGCAAGAGGCACTGTCACAAAGCCAGAAGGAGCTCGGGAATGCTAATCGTATGAGTCGATAGCTGATGAAAATAAGTTAGGTGGTTCCAATTGACGATAATATAGATCCTCGATACAGGCGCTGGAAGAACTGCGTAAGGTCGCGGGCGATTCCTCTTTGGTCTCCGATGTATCGGCTTCAACGAGCAGGTCGACAAAGAGGTGCATCGCGCGAAAACACCGTCGCCACCCCCTGAGGCTGGCCCCCAATCGAAGTCCGGCGCTAAGCAGGTGCCGGAACGCAAGAAGGGCGATTCGAGCGGCCACAAGAAAAGGGATGTAGCATCGCAGGGAGCAAAGGACTCCATGTTGCGGGAGAAGCCCGGTTGGTTATTGACGGCAAGGGAAAGAGAGGCAAGCAAGAATGTTCCGAAAGATCTTCGAACTCGACGAAGACGGCAAACGCAGTAATGAGGAAGAGGGAGAAGGAGAAGGAAATGAGGACGAGGACGAGAGAGGGGATGGAAACGAGGATGAACTTGAAGATGAGGGTAGTGACGGTGAGGTGGGCGCAAGCAACCTCGGACCCAGGTGGGGACGGGTGGTCCTTCAAGTGGCGGGAACGGGTCCCGAGTATAAGAAGGACGCGGGGCGAGACCCGGGAAAGAAAAGGGTCGAAAATAGGCTACTCGAAGGGGTCTCAGAGCCATCCCTGAGGACTCAGCAGCGCAAACGAGCGAAAGTCGGCTAAGGTACGCAGCTGCATATTGCGTGACAAAGGTCATGCGCTCGATGAAACATTATCTGCAGGCTACTCACTGTATATCCCGCGCGAGAGGAATTGTGACAGTGGTTGCATCCATCTGTTGGACAATCCTCAGGCTCCAGTTCGTAGGTATTGAATCAGTAGCTTGGATCATAACAACGGGACAGGCCTACTCAAGTAGGGCTAGTGCCATCGAGCCTATATGTCATGCCCCTTCAATGTCGTGATCCGTCCATCGTGTACCGTTTCTTGAGTGTCATTCCGATGTTCCACCCGTGCGGCGCGATTCCATGCTCGGAGTTCACTCTCTTGAGTACTAGTACTGAAGAGTACTGACGCCGGGTCTCACGACGTAAAGGATCCGGAGGTGTCCTCAATCTATCAGTATAGTTTCTTGCAGGCAAACTCAGCTCCGCTCGAGCTAGCGCTGATGTCGCCCTCGATTTGTCTGTTCATAGTCGAGTCGTCGACAGCACCCATGTCGTGTCGAGACAATTTGTAATGGCCGCCAGATAGCGAGCTTGCAAGCAGGGACCTCAAGTTGTATTCCGCTCCTTGTCTACCGTTGACGTCTGTGAACAGAAAGCCACGGGCAGCGCCACTGCAACCGGGAGTCTACGCTCAGATAAAGCTGTGAAGTTTACAAAATGTACGTGATAGATAAGTACAAGCGGGACAGTACAATTTGCACAACGAGTGTTGGGTGTTGCTGATACAGCACAAATACAAATATCACGATTTCGCAAGACGTGCGCGGCGACCTAATGCACCGCGCAGGAGGGCTGTCGTGGCCTATGCGACGGTACCCTATATATAAATGCATCTAGAGACCGTTGAAACCTGACTCCGCTTGGGTGAGAACCGGGCGGCACTCAGAGAAGCGGTGCACACTTACTAGGGCGGCGTAGAAGGTCTCGCCATATCCCCCATGCAGGAAGTGGGGATCAGTCTGAGATCCCCAAAGGGCTAAAAGTGTATGTCTCTGCGGCATCACTCTCATGAATGTCCGATACACCTAGTCCGAGGGGATTACGCACTCGGGACTCTCCGTTGTACTTCTGCAATGAATAGTACATGAGAAGGGTGCCATGAAATCATGTCAATGATCACATACCGGCCATGCCATAGGGCTGCACTGGAATTGCAGTGGTCAGGCCTAAGAACGACACGGCGGCCGCTAGCATGATTGCGATGGAAGGAGGTCGCATATCACAGTGAGCGGGGGGAGAAGGAACTGGAGGTATAAGGATGATTTCTACAGAGCACGCTTATATGCGCCCCGAGGAGAGGTTGAGCGTGTTAGATGCTTGCCCAGATTCACGGTGATATACTCTACAGTATGATCAGCATTCGTTGCCCGCTGCATCACCTTTACACGGATATATTACACCTGTGCGTCGGTGACTCGGAAGGAGGGACTCTCATTGATTGCTGTCAAAGCATGCACTGTAGCCGATACGATCTTCCCACTAGAGCTTACTTACCTGGCGTCGGGCTCCGCCACATCTGGAGGATGCTCAATGAGCTTGCAGACGTACACATTCGTCACGGAGCTGGAAAACATGGTTTGGAAACTGGTGTATCCAAAATTGCGTGCCGCATCGGACGTCAACACCGACATCGATGTTATCCGCACAGAAAATAGTAAGCCAGCACCAGCCTGACTTGGAAGAAACACGCTGCTCACCGAATCAAAGTTCACCGAGGGACTCAATAGAGTGACAAGGAATGCCACAGCCCGCTTCAAGCGATGCGGGAGATGGTGCATGCTAGCCATACGTGGTGAGGTGCATAGCAGAAGGGAGGGTAACTAAACACCAGACCGCAGGACGTACGCAGAAGACTTCGATGATTAGGCCGGTGGTCCCAGCCATCTTCCGTGACAGTTGCTTTCAAGCGACGTCGCAGTGCTGAGCACATCGGCACTATAAATTGACAATGAACCACTGGACACACGCCGCTAATGCGAACGGCTGAGCCAACTCATGATGCATATGGTGGTTCATTGTAATTTTCGTTGTCATACGTGGCAAAAAAGCGGCCTATACCTGACACTCTGACTTCGACTTCGTCGTGCTGAAGCTGGTGAATATTCGCGAAGATTTTATGGACAATCCAGAAAATCAAGATATTCCAAACGCACTGTTGGAGAGAATTCGAATGAGGATGATCGAAAGGCCAATTTTGTGGCTGAAGCTTCAGTCATCGTGACGCGGGAGCGCTTGCCCTAAACATATATCCGCTACGCCACCATCGCGACGTCCCTCCGACCCCTTTCCGAGTCGCAGGCTCGCGCGATGCATTGACCATAACTGTACTTGCCAGTTGGCCTCTACATTCACCACATGCCCATACATCTGTACAAAACATACATCTGGTGAACCTAACAAACTGGGCATCATTTCTGGTTCACTTCCGCCGGGTCCTCGGCCCTTATCCTGCCCCGCGCTAGCTCCCGGAAAGTTAACATTCTTACAACGCTCGTCGCAACTTGAGCTTGCGAGGACAATCGAGAACAGCAGCGACATGCCGTTTAAGAGGCCGGCGCCGGAACCACACACCCGTCCTGACCCCCAGTCTGAGTCCCTGCGACCGTCGAAACGTACTCGTATGGGACCGCTAGAGAAAGCCATCCCGAACGTCAAGATATATATCGTACAAGCAAAGCTCGATCCTTCCGGCGTATCCGAACTCTTCAAACTCGCAGAGCGACATGCAGAACGCGTATGCTCGGATGTCGAAGACGCAGACGTGATCATCACCGCCATACACATGAGAAGGCGGCTCGAACGACATGCTCTATGGGACGTGGCAGTGAGTATGCTTCATGACATCGTGGATCGACTGGCAGCGATCTTCTCAGCAAACGTTGGCTCCATTCGTAGAAGCAGAAAGCGGTGGTGACCCCACAATGGCTGCGGGACTGTGTCAAGCAGCAGAAGCCCCTTCCCTGCGAAGCGTACGCCGCCATTCGGGAACTGCGCACCGAAACTGCCAAGAACTGCCCCGACTGCAACCTCGCGTCGTGCGCCTGCTCCGATTCGGACACGGAAGCGGAGGGCCCGTCGAGCACCGGCAAACACTGGCAGACTACCGCGCCCCCGCAGTCATCGTCTCCTGCACATCCACTTGAGATGAGCGAGCGTCCGATATCTCATTTACCTCTTTCTAAAGATGAACAGCACACGAAACCACCGGCGCATGCCGGGGTACCTGCCAATCTGCTACCGCCCGACTCGCCCATCCCGACTCGGCTAGACAAGCTCAACTACGCATCGCGTTACGCGTGCCAACGCGCATCGCCCCTTATATGTCCTAATCAGGAGCTTGTTCGAGAGCTCAACATAATGCAGCGCTCGCGCGCCATGGAGGGCGAGGAGCGCAGTGCGCTCAGCTACGAACGCGCGATCTCCGTCGTCAAAGGTTGGTCGGAGCGTCGCCGAGTCGACGGGTTTGCTGAATGGTGGTCTGTACATTCAGCATATCCGCATCGTATCACTTCCATCGCGCAGGTTCAGAAGCTCCCCTTCATTGGACAGAAGATCGGCACTATGGTATCCACCTCGCCCCATGTCTCCATTGGAGTGGGCTGACACGGTCCTCCTTAGGTCGAGGAGTTTATTGACACAGGGAACATCAATGAAGCACGTACGTCCTCCTCCTATACATTGCCCCTCCACATCTCACCGCATCCAGCAGAAACCATCCTCGCCTCCGACCGCTTCAAGTCCCTCAGCCTCTTCACCTCCATCTACGGCATTGGCCCGAACACCGCGCGCCGCCTCTACAGCCTCGGCCTGCGCACCGTCGGGGACCTCGAGGTTTACTACGGCGTCGAGCGCGGCAGCGCACCGCCCGCGGAGCTCCAGGAGGTCGAGGTGCAACAGAAACGGCCGCATTACTGGCGCGGGCAGGGCAAGGCGGACGGGGCGAAGCGCGGAGAGCTCGGGAAGTATGGCGGAGAGAAAGGCGAGGACGAAGAGGGGCTGGGGGAAAGCTGGATCAGGGTCGGCCTCGAGCTGCGGGAGGACCTCGCCGTCAAGTGCGTGCCATCCTCGTAGGGGGTGCTCAACTGCCAGGATATGGTTGCTGATCAGCTAGGGCAGGATCCCGCGCGCGGAGGTAGAGGAGATGGGGCGCATCGTGATGGCGGAGCTGCGCGAGCTTGCGCCGGGGTGCGTGAGCACGATCGTGGGCGGGTACCGCCGCGGGAAGCCGGAGAGCAACGACGTCGACATCGTCTTCACGCACCCCGACCCGGGCGCCGTCAAGGGTCTGTGCAAGCGGTTCGTGCGCAGACTGTATGAGCAAGGCGAGTTTACGGAGGACCTTCGAGTGAGGGCCGAGTTTACAGTTTGCGTTCAGGGATGGTCAGCCACGTCATGCGTAAGTCCCATGGGGGTATGCATACTCTGTGATTTTGATCTGAAGATCCTCAGATTTGTCAGGATTCCATGGGCACAACCCGTTACGGACCACCCATTGGGACTCGCTGGAGAAGGCACTGACCGTCTTCACGCTGCCAAAGTCGTCTCCCCTGCATAATGGCATCCGGCGGAGGCTCGACCTAATCTTCGCACCGCCAGAGGTGTATTGGACCGCGGTGGTTGGATGGTGAGCGACCAGTTCTTGCTGCAAACCACACCGCACCTCTATGTTGACGTCGGCTCGTAGGTCGGGTTCGATCATGTTCCAGCGCGATCTGAGGCAATGGGCCAAAGACCAACTGTGAGTGTTCCGTGATATCTGGTTCACTGTGCGACGGCTCACCTGGGACTCTGCACGTAGTGCGATGAAGTTCGACAGCTCCGGAATGTGCGTGCCTCTTTGGTGAACGCCACGCTTCGAGTGACGAGTTGTTCACCCATTTCGTTGCATAGTACACGCCGGTACGACTCGAGGCTGTTCTTCCCTAAGGGAGAGAAGGAGGTGTTTGACCTCCTTGGACTGGAATGGGTGGCCCCGGAATGGCGGAATGCAGATGCATAGTAGTTGGTGATTGGCTCTGGCGATGAGCGAGATGTAATGTCTATGGGTTTCTTTCCTTTCCTCACTTTTCTTTGATCTGTTATACTACTGGTACCCCGCTGTAGCCATAATCGATGTGAAGATAGTATTAGATGGTAAACCTCATGCGTCGTCACTCGTCTGCGCATACCGATAAGTTCTGCACCGCCGTATGCGCGAGGTCCGGCCCGGTTCAACCACGTATAATCTACAGCCCGATTCGGGCGTCTGTTACCCCGCATTCCGATAAGTCGGCCGACCTGGCCATGGACGGCGACCACAACATCGTCCTCATCTCAGTAGTGCTCTCTTGCTTTGTTTAGTTCTCTCGCAGCATTTACACCATCTGTCAACGCTCATACAAGCTATTTACGCGAGTAAACATGCAGTCAGTACCGCGACCCTCCATTGCTCGTCTAGCACGCGGAGGACGTCTTGCTGGACTCAGGAGCTCTACGCGGCTGTCGTCCAGTACGTACTCTGCCTCACTCAGAGGAATACTGAGGCTAATCAAATTTATCATCAGCTCATGCGAAGTATGACTGGGAGGTACGTTGGGTGATGCCATTTGAGGGAGCAGGCGGGTTTACATCTATTAGGATCCACTGAATTTGGATAGTCTGCTCACGGAAGAAGAGAAGGCCATTCGGTGCGTGTGTCCTGTCTCGAAGCCTGAGAATTTACTCATAGTCTTCTCAGAGATACTGCCCGGTCGTTCTGTCAGGCACGTATCCTCGCCCTTGGTTCAACCCGCTCTAGTGACGAGCCGCCCAGTAGGAGTACCTTATGCCTAAAGTCCTGCATGCGTTGCGCACGGAAGGTGAGACGAGTATGGCTACATAGCGTAGCTTCATCTCAAACATGCCTCACAGAGTTCAGCCATGACATCCTACCTTCCATGGGCGCGCTCGGTTTTCTTGGCCCGACTATCCAAGGCTATGGCTGCGCTGGTGTGAGCAGCGTAGCATACGGTCTCATTGCTCGTGAAGTGGAACGGTGTGTACACAACATATCTATGTATAGTCCCACTGCTTATATGCTCTCATTTCTCGCAGAGTCGACTCTGGCTACCGGTCGACCATGTCTGTTCAGTCGTCCCTGGTCATGCACCCGATCAACGAGTACGGCAGCGAGGCACAGAAGGAGAAGTATCTCCCTCGGCTTGGTCAGTGTCTCCGTCAAATTTAAGTCTCGGGCACGCATGGTGCTCACTCATACGCCAGCAAAGGGTGAAATCGTTGGATGTTTCGTGAGTGCACTGAGCGTAGCACCTTGCACCCCGTTCACCTATGCTCTCAGGGGCTGACTGAACCAAACCACGGCTCCGACCCCGCCGGCATGGAGACAGTGGCGGAAGAGGTGGACGGTGGCTTCGTTCTCAACGGCGCCAAGACGTGGATATCGAATGCGCCTGTCGCGTAAGCGCGCTCCCTTTTCATGGAACCAGATTCCTTGCTCACACCCCTCGCAGCGACCTCTTCGTCATCTGGGCCCGCTGCAAATGGGACGGCAAAGTGCGCGGGTTCTTACTCGAGAAGGTCCGTCGTGTGAATATCGCCTGAACTCCAAAAACTGACCTGTGAGCGTAGGGAGCCAAAGGTCTCTCGGCCCCTGCGATCAAAAACAAGCTTGCGCTCCGCTGCTCTATCACCGGCTCCATCTTCATGGACAACGTGAAGGTTGGGCATGACGCGCTCCTGCCCAAGGCAAAGGGCCTCGGAGGGCCATTCGGATGCCTCAACAGTGCTCGGTGCGTGATCCGTTCCTCTCCGCCCAGCTAGACTTCCGGTGCTCACGACTTTGTTGTTGTGGGCAGATATGGTATCTCATGGGGAGCCATGGGCGCGCTCGAAGACTGCATAAACCGCACCCGCGAGTACGCGTTGGAGCGGAAGCAGTTCGGCCGGCCACTTGCGTCTTTCCAGCTGGTGCAGAAGAAGCTGGTCGATGCTCAGACGGAGGTCGTCCTCGGGCTCCACGCCAGCTTGCAGGTGCTCTTTTTACACATTTTTATTGTAAGTATTGCGCGGGCACTGACATGCGGTTCTGATAGGTTGGACGGCTGAAGGACGAGGGTAAGGTTGCGCCGGAGATGATCAGTCTCGTGAAGCGCAACAACTGCGGCAAGGCGCTTGAGCACTCGCGGCGAGTGCTCGATATCTTGGGAGGAAACGCGTGCGCGGACGAGTGAGTGGCGTTCTCCGCGATTTCAGAGAATGTGTATGCCTATGGGGCGCGTACAGGTATCACGTCGGCAGGCATGTCACGAACTTGCAGGTCGTAAATACGTACGAAGGTAAGTCTTCTGTGCGTCTATGTATTCGTTGGTTGTTCAAATAGTTCTCCAGGGACATACGTCAGTTGCATTGGCCGCGACCCTCACGGTCAACCATACTGATTCTTTGCATAATTCAGGACATTCACACTCTTATCCTGGGGAAGGGACTGACAGGGATTCAAGCGTTCGCGAACTGATTGATACACACTGTACAATACCTGATCAAGTGGCAACCTCACCTTGCTGCTATTGTAGGGTGACGAGCCTTACTTAGCGAACACCGTCGCGCGGCCACCGTTCATCCTTCTTCAAGCCCTAACTCACTCATCATGGCCAAAACTCCCATAGGTTTCATGTACGTGAGCATATACTATCGCGCATATAAGCACTACCCATGCTAGACTGTGTCATCACAATGGACGTTCTACGCCCTAGCGCTAGAGAGGACGGGCGCAACCTTGATGTTGGCGATGTCCCACTAACAAAGGCATTAGCCTAGGAGCCTCCCGCATACAAGGCGGGACAATACGCACCACGCCAGCCTTGTAGTACGGCTCCTCCTCGAGGAACTTGCGCGCAGCCGCCAGGTCGTTGGCCTTGACGATCAACATGAGGCCTGCGACCTCTGGCGTGCTCGCGAGCGGGAGCTTCTGGTCCTCGGACAGGATGGCGCCGCCATACTCTGGAGCGATAGCACGAGTCAGCATGCAAGGATGTAGGGATGGCAGGGGCGACTCACGGAGCCTGCCCTCCGCGCCGCGGGCCTGGAGCCATGCGACGTGCGCGTCGAAGTTCGCCGTGCGCTTCGACTCGACGTCGCCGGCGGTGCTCTGGGGAGCCCAGATAAAGTAGACGATCTGAAGGTTGGCTTGAGACATTGTTGCTGAGGATGTTCGATGAAGGATCGTCCCGAAATGCTGCAGCTTTTATACACTCTCGCCACCACCCACCACGCCCAGCCTTCGTACGGACCCGAACAGGAAACGAAGGTTCATTGAACAAGTGAGTAACACGATAGGTATGTGCGCATTGCGGCCGGCGTCAGAAGCACTGTCCCACTATTCGTCCGCAGGAGAATTGCCTCTATCGAATAGTGGCACTGTACCCTGAAGGCCCACGTTGACCGTCGGCTGACTGGCAATTGGCATCCAGGGAGTTGTTCCCCGGCTGCCTGCACCCCGAATAGTGCCTCGTCGTTTCCGTTTGCAGACTGCAGTTGGAGTACAGAAACGTGCGTGGGCAAAGGCTGCACAACAACTCCTCATATTGTCGAGGGAGAAGGATGCGCCCGATGTCGCGCCCGGTGTCGAAATCCGGATTCTTACAATGCTGGGATGATGTTCGTAAAAGACAACGCTGAAGCATGGTGGTTTTCCAGGGCCAGGAGTTGCAACGTGGTACAGGCCACACCAATCGGGCACTCCTCAGTCAGAAAGCTATGGCCCCTGGCGCGTGTCAACGGCAACGGGGTAACGTCCAGATGTAATTTCGAGGGTGAGTGTCGAGCTTGTAAGGCAGATTGGCACACTGCATACATTCATCGTAAAGACAGAAGGATCCACTTCTATTCGCGTCGAAGATCAATATGCCGCATCGTGAGTAGTGAGTTTGCCGTTCGCCTCATCACGTAGCTTGTTGTCGTCCTCCTCAGGTCCACGAACACAATCGAATGCCCCACTAATTTGGGTATACAGTCGACCGCTGGGCGATGGGCCCGGATAGGATCGTAGCCCTGTGAGTCATTCGATATAGCATGTGTGCATTGGGATCAACGGGCGCACCCCTTCTGGACTTTGGCGGTTTATAGGAGGTTGCGAACAGCGGGCGGTATTAGTCTCGTGCTCCTGGCCTACGGCATTCCTTGGCGCTTTCGATGGGCTCACCGTCGCCTCCGCGGCCCTGCCATACTGCCACGCAGTCACGAACAATGATCAGCTTGTCATCGTCCCGCGATAGTCCGAAGCTCGCTCCCCGATCCACGCTGTCTTCGGGACGAGTCGCAGTCTGAGAACTGGAAGTGCGTGACAGGCTCGTCGGTCCAGGGGTATTTCGCCCCGCTCTCGCCCACGGAGGTCAGGCTGGTCAGTGAGGCGAGTGCCGTGCCAGACGGTGTTTGTGTGGGGGCGAAGGAGACGAGTGTGGGCAGATATTCTGGAACGTGATGCGGAGGTCGACCATGAGAGCCTGTGCGGAATAACTATGCTGGCATCGCTGGAGGAGAGAAATTTAAGGACCGACATTTCAGTTGACCGTATATATGTAGAAATTCGCGCAACGGCACGCGTTGCCAGCGATACATCGGTAGTAGGTACGCAATTCTACACGCATGAATTATCCTCACTAGATGGACAGTTTGTCAGTATGGTGGGCGGTGGTGATATTTTGTTAGTGTATGATGGTGCAGTTCACTTTGTTGAAGCAACTCTAGAAGATCGCTATAGTAGCGGCTCTCAACGAGAGAGTATGACACGACTTGTAGGAACTGATGCTGTTCAGTGCTAGTCGGGTCGATCACAAGAAATTCGTTGAATACACGCGCACGCATAGACCGTGTCATAGTGGACTCATACTCTCGCAAAAATTCAACACCTTCATAAAGACATATACATGATTACGACCAAGGTCTGAAACACAGATCAAAACCCTCACGAAGAGGACATAGGAGAAAAAAATTGTGAAAGCAGCAGACAAGGAGTAGTCTGAATCGAGTTACACGTCGGTGCGAAACCGAACATTCGTGTGCCGCGAATTGCACTGAAATGCATCACCACATTCGCTGGGACGGCATGAAGCCGTCCTGACTCCCGTCTCCCCTCATACATCGATGTCCTCGGAGGCTGCAAGGCGTGGTACCACAAGGGTACCGCCCCATACCTGACAAGCACTGCTGCCAAGGCATGGTCCTGCGACTGTTTGGAAGAAGCAGACATCCTCCGCCGAAGTATTCCCCGGAGGGGAGTTCGCGCAAAGGCAGCCTCCGCCATATAGCTCCGCACCCGTGGCACCCACTGGGAGGGAGCGTCCATGGTGTAGAACGGTGCGTACATCGTCCAGCGACTCCGGTGGGTGGACCGGAGAACACGGGTGAGTGTGCTGGGCCGGAGTGTGCACTGCTGTTGATGGACAGCAGGCGAGTCAGCACGGGGGCTGACCTGCGAATGCACGGGGAACCGAGTGGGGTTCCGTCGTCCGGTGTTCGATGGGCGCAGGAAACGCACGGTGGGCCATCTCTCGCGGGGCGACAAATTGCTGGTGCAGGCGCCCTAGCTAAAGGCCGCACCAGCGTCGCGTCGTCACCCTTCGCGGGATTGTGCAGATCGTGAAACGGATCTCCCAATGGGGGGCTACGACACCGATCAAGGACCTTGTCCACCCATTTGGGTGGACCCGTCGAAAGACGGCACGACGCAGAGAGGGAGATGCTTGGGAAGCCAGGAAAGGAAGATGACGCACGTACCATTACCGACACCTTTCAAGTCGACTTGGAGGCAATGAAGGAGTATCACCCCTGCTGGGCGGCCTGGCAGACCTGGTCACCCGCGCCAACGTCGGCAAGTTGCTGGTCGTGTCGGCCGGTGCTTAACACCTGTACCATCAAGCACGGAGCACTCATCTCGAGGTCCGGAGGAGAGGGACTCAGACCTTAGCCCGCTCGCGAGGGAGGACATGAGTCCTGTGCGGGGCGAGCGTCGCGGCTTCGAGTCTGCTGCAGGATGAATGTGAGGAACAAGCGACGCGTTCGCGCTGGGGCTATATATGCTAACCGTGAGAGTTTGCTGACGTGTCATTGTGAGACGCACAGGCGCTAGACGCGCGCGGCTCCGGAGACGACCAAGTCCGAGTCATCGACGGCGTGCGGCCGCATCACTGCAACGCAAAGCCCTGCGATACATAAGCTTAGCTTGTGAGTTGAATCGCTACACTCACGCAAATGTCGCAGAACGGCCCTTGCTACAATGGGATATGCCTCTCAGTGTTTTCAATTGCCAGTGATCAATCAGTATGAACTCCAATCTTGCAGCGTCGCCCTTCGGATATTGCGCAGTGGGGAAAGCCTCATCTCGTACGGTGGCTCATTAGTGCATCGTGTCCCTATGCTACGAATGAGCCATGCTGAATACTACTTACTTACTCCATTATGATCACCAGCAGGATGTCCTCCAGTGACTTCCCAACGAGGGCAACTATCAAGGCTAACTCCTCCAGGCTCCGTCGCCTCGGCAGATGGTCCAAACCCTCCTCGGAGTCGACTTCTCTCGCTACCTCCTGGTGCGGTGCAAGCGTGTCTTTCCTCTTTTCTGGGACTTTCCTTAGCCTGCAGACCGGCTCGCGTACGGAACGCAAGGACCGCTTCAACGGGGGCACGCCGACGATAGCCTGCTCCATCGGCGCGTCGCTCCCTGGAGGCGGGGAAGAGAACACTACGACGCACGAATGTGGGCCTTCGCAAGAGGTGTTTCTGGTCGACGGGGATTCTCCCATTACACAAGTACTTCCCGTCAAGGTCACGATCACGCTCATCGACTGGGCCTCCGTCTTCGAACTCGAGAGCATCATGGCCGATAGCGTATGTGATTCACGGGTTCGATTGTACTCAAGTGTAACGCCGTTCTCACCAGGAGGGTAGTGTCCGACCGCTACCTGATCCTGTACCCCCCGCAATCAGAGTGCTCGCCATCGGTGACTCGATCACGGCTGGATACTCAGATGGCTCCCAACCGATCTCCCTGGGCTGCCTGGACGCGTTCCCGCACGTCGCAAGGAACCTGATCAGAGGCAAGGTAGGGGCTGACGTGGAGCTCGAGCTGGTCGCATATCCGGGCATCCTGCTCACATCACCTACGCCCGAGGAGGCAGAGGAAGGTGCGGGGCCAGGCATGGTTGACCGATTCTTTCATGTGCGCTTCCCACTGAATGAACGAACGAGGATGGCGCTGACGTGTGCATTGCTCAACAGATGTCTCCCTGGTCTGACGAGCCTGCTGTCCTCGACGAGCAACCGTCGATCATTCTGATCGCGTTAGGTACGTGTAGCGGCCGATGCCTCCGACCTCTCTGAACTCAACGCATCTTGTAGGAACGAACGACGACGCCCAAGACATCTCTCCGGAACGATTCGCGAGCGCCATGCAGGCCTTCATCCAGCGGCTGCGTGACACCTACCGCGCATCGCTCAAGCATATCTGCGTGCTGGTACGACCATAGTCGTTTCGCCCTCCACTGGATCACTGATTTTCTCCTATCCTGCAAGCACCCGTTCCCTGACTTCACCGAGGGCTCAGAACCCGACTCGGAGTCCATCGAGGGCGTCCCGATTACGCAAGGCCTGGCGTCAGTGCTCGCTTCGTTAAATTCGGAGTTTGAGGAAAGCGTCGCGCTGCACGAGTGGGACATCGGCAAGGGGCTCACGAAGGAGTATACGATGGATGGAGTGCATCCGACGGTCGAGGGGCATCGCGTCCTCGGGGATGCGCTGGCGCAAAAGATGGCGGCCGTGCTCGCCAGCCCTCAACCGTGATGAAGGATATTCATTGACATCAGCCAGGGTATGTAGTGTCCGTTACACGAACACAGTTGTTTCGCCATGTCCGCGAGATGTACACTCACGCAGTTGAGTATGTTGACTACTGATACACGAAGTTCTTGTGCACCCATCTTCCTTCATCGACCTTGCGCACCTTCAAGCAAACTTCACTCGCTTCCTCGGCCTCATCGACCGTTCGGACGGAGGAGAGACCTCCGGGAGTTTCCTCTTCACCTTCTCTTCCGCCCCGCCTTTGCCTCTCGCCACTTTCACGTTCGTATCCTTGGCCGCCCTCCCCACCTCGCCTGCCTCCGAGCCCTCCGCTTCGTCCACCCCCTCTCCTTCGTTACCCGAGCCGTCGTCGTCTGATCCTTCGTCGCTCTCCTCCCCAACCTCACCCTCTTCCTCTTCCTCTTCATCGCTATCGCCTTCCTCCCCGGACTCGTCGCCCTCGCCGCCCTCATCGCTTTCATCACCATCATCGCCACCCTCTTCTTCTTCTTCATCTCTACAGTCGCTTATATCCATCTCCTCGCTGTCGTCGGCTTCTTCCTCCAGCACCGCAACCGCAGGGACGTCAATAACTACGCTGCCTTTCTTCGCCGGTGTTTCCTTCGCCTTCACCGGTGGCTCCCTCGCCTTAACCTGTGTTTCCTTCGCCTTCACCGGGGTCTCCTTCGCCTTCGCTAGGGTGACCCCCGCCTTCACCGGTGTCTCCTTTGCCTTCACCGGTGCCTCCTTCTCCTTCGTCGGTGCTGCCTTCGATTTCACTGGCGCTGGCGTCGCTTTCGGCCTCGCTGGTGTCTCCTTTGCCTTCACCGGCGTCTCCTTCGCCTTCACAGGGATAGGAGGGGACCGCTTCGGCGCCGTACTAAGTGTGTTCTTCGACGTCGCTGGCGGTCCCCTCGCCTTCACCGGTGTTTCTATCGGTTGCGCCGGTGTCTCCTTCACCTTCACCGGTGTCTCCTTCACCTTCACCGGTGTCTCCTTTGCCTTCACCAGTGTCTCCTTTGCTTTCACCGGTGATTCTTTTGCTTTCACCGGTGCCTCCGTTGCCTTCAGCAGCATCCCCCTTAGCTCCAAAGGCAGAGAAGGGAACCGCGTGGACGCCGTCAGTGTCTCTTTCGACGTCGCCGGCGGTTCTTTCGCCTTCACCGGTGCCTCCTCCGCCTTCTTCTGCATTTGGCTCGACTGCGGGGGCATTCCTTTCGTCTTCGCTGGCGTTTCTTTCGACTTCACTGGTGTTTCTTTCGATTTCACTGGCGGTTCGTTCGACTTCACTGGTGTCTCTTTCGACCTAGCTCGTGTCTCCGAGCCTCTCAGCTCCGCCGGTGCTTTGGGTACCTCAGGTGCTAGCGACGCCGAGGCCTTTGCGCCATCCCGCTCTTGACTCGGCGGCGGCGTAGCCAGCGGGTTCGGAGGGAAGACCTTAGGAGGCGGGGGCGGCATCTTCGTGAGGTGCACCTCTTCGTCGACCTTCTCGTTGAACCCGATGCGCTGGAGCCCCAGCAGCTGCACCGCCAGGATGCCCTTGGTGTACATCTCGGGCAGTGTGAGCGCGACGGGGCTCTTCTCCGGGGTCGCTCCTGCGGTTGCCCTCGCGAGCTGCGACTCCAAGAACTCCAGATCTTTCCCCTTTCGCCGTCCAGTTAGGTCGGGGATGGTCGTGGCAGGGTCAGAAGTGAGATTACTCACCACGAACGGTACGCTGGTGAGGTCTGGCAGTCGAATGTCGATGGGGCCCTGAACCACCTTGTATGTGCCCATGTAATAGTCTTGGCCGAGGTGCTTATGGAAGACCTCGACGCCGTTCTTGTTATCCAAGAGAGAAAGCAGCCAGTGTGGATAGTCTCCCCATTTCTCCCCACGGCCGCCGGAGTAGTACGAGGACTGAGGACAGACGAGTAGGCCGTGGCAAGAGGACGGGAACCACATCACGCTGTTCGATTCGTGTATCCTGTAGTACATGACTTTGCGCAGAGTGAGATTCGTTATTCTCTTCTGGAGCTCAGAGGTCTGCGAAGGTTGTCAGTGCCCGTGCCGTATAGGGTATACGGGGACTTACCGGAATCGTGATGGGCTTCAGGCTCTTGAAGTCGACTTGGCCTGGGCCGGGCGGTACAGGCAGTGAACACATCTTGTCTTGAAACTCCCCGAGCTATCCACATCGCCAAAGTCAAATCACCCGTAGACGCTATCAGCAGTGTAGTACTACCTTCAATCTGCTGATGTCACCCTTCTCAACCAGTTTCAACTGCTCCGACAGACGTAGCATAACCGCCGACAGGTCCTAGAGGCCATGCATGATAGGTTCAAACGACCTGCCCAACTCGAATCCAGCGCAGCTGACCTTTGTCGTGGCATCCAATTGTGTCTGAGTGTCAGCGAGCTTCTGTTGAGCCTGCTTCTCAGCGGAAATCGCCTTGTCATACGCAGCAATGTTTTGATCGCGTTCTGCATTGGCCTTCACACAGGAAGCCTCCGCAGTTTTCAGCTGCTCGCGTAGCTGGGCGACCTGGCGGAACATGAACTGAATGGGACCATGTTGATCTGACGATGCGTACCTGCGTTTGTAGCTCTTCTTTCTCCCTCAGGTGCGCAGTATGGGCACGTTGTTGTTGCTCTTGCAGCTCCCCAACCAGACCACGATTACGTTCCAGCTCAGTTGTGAGATGCTCCAACTACGAGACGCGCTTCCTAAGCTATGATCGGAACCAGAGGCACTCCTTGCGCTCACCTCCGACACTGTCTCTGAAAGAGAAGACTCCTAGTGGTGGATCTGAGCTCAAAACCATCCCGCGCATCCCACATGGGCATCGGGGACTTACCGCCTTCGTGCGGTGCACTCTCTCCGTAAGATGGTCTTCCGATGCTTGTCTTAGCTGATCAGGTCAACAAGAGAGCTCAGTATACTGGAGACCGGCAGTGCATTTGAGCCACACCTCACTCCTCAATGACTCAAGTAGTGATTCCTGCCGACGGTGTAAGCGCGTCGATCTCGGCCTACTGCCGATGTCCTGGCATACGTACTTGATGTACATTTGGCAACGCAACAGCGGCACCACTCGCTTCCTCAGGCTTGCGCAGAGCCTCCAGTGCCTTACCCGAAGAGCGATGGCACCATCGTCAATAGAAAGTGCTCCGATAGTCGTTGATCAACGTACATGGTTGGATTCGTTCAGCTCCTGCTGGGTCTGCGACAGTGCCGCACGTAGCTCATCCTTCTCCTGATGCGTACCCGAGAATGACGTCAGAGGAGGCGGCTCGACCAAATAGCGGCTTGCTCACCTTGCCTGCAGCACTCAGCTGCTCCTCCAAATCCAACAGTTTTTGCTCTAGGAACTGTAGAAATTCCGACTGCAGCTTGGGGCTTTGGGTGAGAAAATGCATAGGCGCTACAAGTGCACCCTGCGTGATACCTGCAATAGTCAATGCAGCTAGTCAGGAGGCGTCTGAGAGGGGTCCCGGGATCGTAGACACTGAGGATGAGCGTGGCTACTCGAAATCATCAGCATACCGATAAGTGGTGGGAGTTTGGAGCGGGTGTTCCCCGAGAGAAGCTACATGAATCTGATCATGTGATGGGCCTGCCCAACGAGAGTGAATTGGGTGCATCACTGTCCGGTCCGCCACAAAAGACGAGACTGTCTCGCCGACAGTTCATTGACGAGAGCGGACTCATGACTGTTATCCACCATAACCCTAACATGAAGTACATAGTACCTTCTCCGAATAGTTAGCAGCCTGAGATCAAATTCAATACACAATGGCGATTTGCTCGTTGATCTGAAAGTCAAATGCGGATGTTCGACAATGCACACAAGGCTCCCATGGTCAGCTTCGCGCTCGTGCTTGACGCGTCGTCGCGACGGTAGATTATAGTCGACGTGCGATTGACTCTAGCACCGAATCTAGTCATACAGACATCTCATGACACCGCTCCCGTTGTATGTGAATACTCTGATATTCTACGAAAGTCGGAGTGCGCGCGTAACATGCGATTAGCCCGCCGCAACTGGAACATCATTATGTACAATACTGATACCAATCGATTTGTCGTCGCTCATCACCGACTCCAAGGTCTAGACCTTTGCTGCCTTGCGCTGCGGCTTGTCTTCCCCTTCAGAGCTCTCTTCGGACGTATCAAGCTCTTCGCTCGTACGTTTGCATCCTTTCAGGTCTGCGGCCAGGCAGTCGTCATCGAGAACAGCATCAGGGGTGGCTTCTTTCGAGGCTATTACCCTCCCATGTAACAAATCATCCAGGCACTTGTTGAAGCCTATGCACTCCAGTGCAATGACCTGGCCTCGTATGATACCCTTCCGGTACATCTCCGGAAGGCATCGAGCCACGGCATTACTATCCGCTGCGAAAAGGGCTGACTCTTTCCCTAAGACATTACTCGCGTCATGCTTCTAAGACAGGATAGGGATCATCAGTAATCACGGTAGAATCAATGTTGCTAGTTTCACCTGAGCAGCAAAGTTCTTCGCTCCTATAGTGAAAATACTCGGTATTGGGACATCTCTGAGAAGTGTGCAGTGCACCCGATATGTCCCGACATAGTACTTTCCCTCAGGACCCTCGTGGAACAGCTCGAGTGTATTTCCTGTGGAGATTTCCCAGTATGTCCATTTGTCGTTGCGATTACTTGAATCGTAGCGCCACATAGGCGCGACCTCGAGGGCGTGGGGGCAGCCCGTGAGCCACAACAGAGTGGCCCCCAATGTTTTGAGTTTGGCGCAGATGTCTTTGTTACGAAGCTGCTTATACAGTTTGAGAAATTCTGGATCCTGTGTTGGTGCAGCTAGTTCAGATGTCCCTGCGCAGTGAAACCGACAATGCATACTCACGTGTAATTTGATGGGCTCAAGCGAGTTGCGATCGATGGTTTCCTCTGGAGAAGGCAGTGCACATATTTTATCTCTGAATAATTCGAGCTGAATCGCGAGTTTCTCAGTTATCCATGTGACGGGTTGTATTAGCAATGCTTACCATCGCCTCATCTTCGCTGAGAGTAGTCGCCTTGGTAGACTTCAATGGAGGTTTTGCAGCGTCGAGCTCACTCTTGGCACGTTGCAACCGCTTCTGAGACTCTTTTTCTGTAGCGACGGCCTTGTCTAGGGACGACTGGACAGCCTCATGCTTCTTCTTCAACTGGACAATCTGTAATTATTCAGTACGCCCGTCACGATCGCACGATCGGTATCACACACCTCGGCGTCCTTTGCTTGTATAGTTTCCAGGAGCCGCCTTTTCTCCCGTGCCTGCTCCGCTTGTCGTTCCGACTCATGGGCCTTCAGCGCCACTAGAGATGTCTTGTGCTGATGAACCTGGTCTCCGAAAGACTTCAGCTGCAAGAGTTACATGTAAGTTCGAGCTCGATATACTTCGGGATCCGTCATACCTTGGCTCGCATCTCCACAACGGTAGTTTCCTGATAGAAGGTGTTTATCAGTCGACGTAAGCCAACGCATGACTGCTTGAAGCCTACTGCTGCCGCGCAACGTGCTTTCTCCGCTGTAAGCAACTCCGTGGTTTTTTGGAGCTAGGACCCACTATATTAGTGCGAGTGCGAAAGCGGGCACATAAAGGAAAATGATTCACTTCGTTTTTCAGCGATCCGACTGCTGTGGGCTAACGAATACGACGGTGGGTTATCGTGAGAGCGCCATCAACAACATATATTTCTCCTCGACGTACCTGATGATTCGTCTTCGATGATGAAGACACACCGCTACGTAGCGTCTGTAGCTCCTGTGAGGCCAGCGGCCATGAGTAATGGAAGGGAATGCGTGCCAGATACACAGTTTGAAACCGGGTGACTTACTTTTCTCAGAGCCTCGAGACCATCTTGGGCCTGCGTAAGCTGCGAGCGCAACTCTTTCCGTTCCTGCGCCGGGGCATGAGTGTTCGAGCAAGACAATGTTTTTGTGTCACGTACCTTCTCCCCAGCGTCAAGCTGAGCCTTGGTGTCGAGCAACCTCTGTTGTAGGAACTGAACGAACTCGGCCTGTAGCTCGGGGGACACTGGTGGGAAGCTTGCAGCAGACATGCTGACCACTCCTTCCAGGAGCAAGACAATATGGCAGAAAATTAGATCACAATGACTCAGTGGTTATGAGCATCAGTATAACGGCTCGTCCTAAATCGCTATGCGCGACGGGCACCTTTGCCAGCAATAAGTCGGTGTCTGTGAGCTTCGACGTTGCCTCGGAGGAGAACGATTCCGGCGTCAGGTGGTACGATACAGGAGATAGGATGACCTGTGTAGGTAAAAGCACAGAGACGACGACAAGTGTGGTGGACTAGAAAATACGGGAACTTCAAGTGGCACAAAGGTATATCGGCGGACCGGCGCCTGCCAGTAGCCCCGAACACGCGATCATGTGACTCCAGCAGCACAAGTATCCCGCGTTCAGCGTTCAGAACGTTCAACGTTTGTAGGGACCCTGCGAGCTACAAGAGCGTTTGAACCTGACTTATAAATAATCACGAAGACCGTAGCATATTATATATCACCATTTTCGAGTAGGAGTATACAGATGCACTTCACTAATGCAATTTAGACTCGCCGGGAGCTACGAATCGAAAGCGACTGAGCGGTTCCTATATTTCCGTCCTTGATGTACAGTGGTTAATTCAGTAGAAGGGAGTCATATACTAGTTTGACACGGAGACGTTGTCCACTGTGATCATATTGCACCATATAAACGATACATTCTCGACATCTACTTCGACACTTTCGCGACCTTCGGTGTTGTCCCTTCAGGCTGTTTGGAGTCGCCACTGGCTTTCCGTTTGAGCGAACTGCGGCCCATATGGATTGGATTAGGTTTCACGGACCCTAAAGCATATATGAGCAGATGATACAACAGCAGAGATACAATCCTGAGACACGTACAATGTAATGCTTCGTCAAGCCGACGATTGATGCCAATGCACTGTAACCCAATAAGTTGACCAATAGGTGTAATTCCTTTCGTATACATGTCAGAAAGAATCTTGATCATTGAGTTTTTCTCCTTGTCCCTGAACGACAGGGATGATAGACTCCGAGGCATCAACCGTCTGCCAGTGCACAAGGACACGATGACCTTGTGCATCTCCGGGGGAACACTCTGCTGAAGCAAACAGAGTGGAGGTATATCAGCACATTGAGTGTTCAGTGAACGACAAGCATTACCTCCCGGAACATTTCGTCCTGAATGTGCGGAAATAGACAGTCACGGGGTCCATGCAGTACTTGAAACCTTCCAATGTAGAACAATTTGCCTTGACTCTCATGGACTATTTCATATTGTGCTGCCAGTGGGGAGGCCCAGAATGACGAGGAAGTGCAAAGGTTTTTGTACGTGGCCCGCTCGGAAGTGTAGTATATGCCACCCATGCGGTTGCGTGGGAAGATTGCATGGTGCGTACGCGGAACCCACCAGAGGGAATCCACCATCAGGATGGGCAGATTGAGAACTCCCCTCTCGCGGAGTTCTGCGAGGTCACGATCAAGAGAGGAAAGCTGGCAGTGTATCAGTTGTGACACCACAGTAATAACCTGGTCATGACTCACGAACAATGGATTGAGCCATGTCGGTTCAAGAGCAGACAAATCGAAGGACTCATTTGCAGTGTGTCCAGCAGGAGCGGGCAACGATCGCATTCTTTTGAGGAACATTTTCAGCTGTTGTGATGTCATAGCTCAGAAATATGTTGTGAAAGATCAGATCTTCTTACCTTCTCCCTCCCTAAGTCTCGGATACTCAAACTACGCTTTTCGTCACGCAAAAATTTCAGTCTCTGTCGCGCAGTGAGCTAGCCGAAGTCTTTTCAGAAAGATATTACGAGCTTACCTTCTTTGTAGCATCCAGCTCCGAGGAGATAGTCGCAAGCCTTCGTTCCGCTATCAACTTAGCAGTAACAGCCCCGTCGAGCTCATTACAAACGCTTTCCGCGTCTTCCTGTGTTTCCTTCAACGAAGATATCTTCGAGCACGTTCAACTACGAGCCAGTGGCAGACTGTTTTCTACACCCTTACCTCCTCCTCTAGAGCTGATACGGACTCTTTCAAGTGTTTGAACTTCAAGAGATGCTCCGACTCTCGCTGCTTGTGCTCTGCTTTGCTTTGCTCTAATTTGAGGGTGAGGGCCTTCACCTGAGGGACATGTCAGTGACGAGGCGCAGCAGCAGAGCGCGAAACCCGTCACCTCAAGATTCCTCTCTTCGAGATCGTGTTCCTTTCACGGAGCTCAGCGAGTCTCGCAAAGGCCATGGAATCAAAGTGCAGGGGCTTACCGTGTCATCACGACATTCTTCAAGTTCTTCTTCGGCAAGCCACTTCAACGTCCGTTGAAGCTGTCGAGTTACGGGCAACGTCAATATTTCTTAGGGAATTGAGACCACTGGAATGTACCTCGTTCCTCACTGACTGCAGTTCCTGTCAAGGGAATGTTTGAGTGGACCTAATACATTATGACACGCAGACAAAGTTCGTACATCACTGTTGGACAGCACCGATGCCGACCTTGTTCGTAGTGCTTCCAGCTCCTACACCACTTTTCAGAAAGATTTGTTATGGTGCCTGAATTGAGCCTGACCTTCTGCGAGGCTTCAAACCTCTTTTCCGCCTCTGCAAGCGTCCTCTGGAGTTTGTTCTTGTCCTGTCATGGCGACAACGGATATGAGACTTATGTGGCTAGTATAAGCAACGATAACACACCGTTTCAGACTTACTGAGCTCGTCCTGCACGTTGACCAGCTTCTGCTCCAAGAAATGCAAGAACTCCGTTTGCAAGGTCAGACCAGCGCCCACCGGGAAAGACATGAACTTGCTAGCGAGAACGAAACGCAAGAGTGCAGTTGCCAGATGTTATAAACGACTAGATAGACAGCCCGTATGGTCGCAACTACTCCAGCAGAGAGGCACCAGAAGGCGTATGAGTATATGGAGTCTCGTGGTCGACAGCCAGAGAACCGCTTGAGCTTGCTGAGATCGCGCGATCAGGTGACTCATACATGCGCGTATGCGCGACGCGTCAACGCCAAGATATTGTTGTTGAACTGTGCATTACCGTTGCGTATATTCATAACTTTATAATGCATAGCCGGGGATTGTCCCGGGGATAATTCAAGTACAACGGCCCGCACACATCTAGCCATATGACTTATGTGGGCCCACAGTAGGCGCATCTCTTGCGCTTCGTGACAAGTCACCGACTGACGAGTCCAACTTGGCGCTAACCTTCGGCAATTTATCGATTTTGGTCCTGCACCCAAGAGCTGAGCTTCCCACTTCCACACGGGCGTGTTGAAGTCTTTCGTGGAGCCAATGCACTGTAGGCCGAGCAGCCCGAAGGACAGGAGGCCCTCCGCGTACAGGCCTTCAATCGCTTTACCACGTCTTCGTCATTCTCGGGGAGCATCAACGTGTCAGTACGAATGATCAGACTGGTCCGAGAGGAGAAAGGATGGCCCCACATTGATGACATCACATTGATTATCTTCAAGCTGATCCTTTTCTTGCTCAAGCTTCTTGATCCGAGCCAGGAGCTCCGCGGTCATATGTTCCTGATCTCAAAACTCAGTCATACTCTCCATGCGCGCAACGAAACGGGACCTACGTCACTGCAGATCGATGCCTACGGGCGTTCTGCGCAGACACCCGCGTCCGAGTAGTCTCGCTGCGTCTTGACAACCTTAGTGAGGTGCACGAGCATCTCGCCCGCGGAGGGCGTGCCCATCAGGAGCCCGACGAGCTTGCGCCGCGCAGAGAGCATGTGGCGCGAGTAGTCTGAGGCACCCCCGCATGCGCCAGGCCTGGTCTTGCATCGCTTCGTGCATCTGACGCAAGGTCCCGAGATCCTGTTATGACGTAGGAATGAGCTAAGCAGACCGGTGACTGAGTACTGAAGGGCGAGGCCTACCTTCTCCACAGTGTCGGGCTTCATCTGCGTTCCCCTCAGCTCGTGACAATACAGTCTCACGGTATGTGAGGCCACTTCTACATCATGCATTGTGTCCAAAATTGTTCACACTCAAGCGCAAGTACGAGCGCGCCGAAACTGCCGATGGGGGTTGGACGGGCGCGAGGCGTGGATTCTGGAATATTGAGAGGGTGGGTTCTGTCTGGCCGTCTTTGACGTGCAGTGGGCAGTCGAATCGAAGGGAATTATCCAATACCGAGACATGGTCTACCAAAATCATATGACACGATAAAACGATACCATTTCAATCCCTAGCATCTACGTAGATACCTTTGCGACCTTCCCCTCATGCTGTCCAGAGTCGCTACTGGCCTTCCGTTTCCGCGGAGGACGCTGAGCCTGAGGCGAAATATCTTCGATCGACCCTTAAAGTGCACATGAGCAGATGTGATAGCGGCGTAGATGTATTGCTAAACCACATACGACGAAATCCCTCTTGCAGCCGGCGATTGATGCCAATGCACTGTAACCCAAAAAGTTCACTGACGGGTAGTTTTCCTGTCATATACATTTCAAATATAGCGTTTGTCTCGGCTCCCCCCTGGGCCGGCAGTAGTGGAGGCAATGACTGTGTACACAATGTGTCAGCAACGGATTCCATATCCGCAGGTTGGCGGTCCTGAATCGAACGGACCAGAAGTCTATCAGTATTCTGAGTGTTCTATAAATGATAGGCATTACCCCCCAGAACATTCCACCTACGATGTCCTGAAGTAAACAGTCACTGGCTCCATGGAAGACATCATATCTTCCGATGTAGTACAATTTGCGTAGAGCCTCATGGAACACCTCATATTTGCCAGGTGCTGGGGACATCGAGAGTGGGGAGGAAGTACACCAGTACTTGGCACGCTTAACAGCGTGTGAGTCACGCTTGTGTGCGCACGGGAAAATTGCATGCTGTGTATACGGCACCCATAAGACGGAAGTGGAGTCCACTATCAGGACTGGCAGAGTGAGAGATCCCATCTGCCGGAGTCTTGCCAAGTCAGCATCATAACGAAATGCCTGGCTGTATATCAGCTGTACAAGACGCGGTAACAACCTATTCATGACTCACAGGCGGCATACAGGTTCTATGATAGATCCCGGTCGGTTCCGAAGAAGATAAATCGAACGACTCATTTGCGGTGTGACCTGGAGGAGTAGGCAACGATCTCATTTTGTCGAGGAACCTCTCGAACTGTTGGTGAGACAGCTCAGAATTGTATTGTGAAACATTGGATCTTACTACCTTCACCCTTCCAAACTCCCGGACACTCTGATCACGCAAGGTTTCCAGGTCCTGTCGCACAGTGAGCCAGTCCGAGTCATTTCACGAGTATCACCAATGTACCTTGTTTGTAGCGTTCAGCTCCGAGAATACAGTCGCAAGGCTCATTTCAGCTATCAGCTTGGCGGTGGTAGCGTTGAGTTCATTACGCCGACCGCTTTTTTGGGCATTGTCCAATGTTTCTTTCAGTGAAGAGATCTTCGAGTACGATCAGATACGAGCTAGTGGCAGACTTTTATCTAGATACTTACTTCCTTCTCCCTAGCTGATACGAGCTGTCGCAAGCGCGCGACCTCAGCGAGGTGCTCCGACTCTCGCCGACTCTCTTGGGCTTGGGTCTGCTCAATGGCGACCTTACTTTTGTGATAAGCAGATGTGCGCAGCTCAAGATCCGCATTGCATTGGTTTAATCTGAGGGCGAGGGCCTTCACCTAGGGGACATGTCAAAAAGGCACGCCAGGAGTGCGCGGACTCTGTCACCTCAAGGTTCCTCTCTTCGAGTGCGTGTTCCTTTTACAAGATCTCAGCAATTCCGCAGTTTTACGGATTTTGAATGCAGGAGCTCACCGCATCTTTACGACGTTCTTCTTCCCTGGCAAGCTGCTTCGACGTCCGTTGGAGCTGTGGAGTTACAAAAGGATATTGATGACACGTGGTAATTAGAGTCCACGCGAGTGTACCCCATCTCTCACCGACTGCAATTCCTGATCAAAGAACGGAGTGAGTGGACCTGACACATCATATGACACGCAGACAAAGTTCCTACATTACCGTGGGACTGTGCCGATGCTAACCTCGCCCGTAGCGCTTCTAACTCCTGCGCCACTGGTCAGAAAGACTCGCCATGGCGCACCAGTGGAGACGAACCTCCTGCGAAGCTACAAGCTGCGTCTCTGCCTCTGAAGACCGCTTCTCTGCCTCGTTGAGTGTCCTCTGGAGCTTGTTCTTGTCCTGTCACGGCCGACGAACATGACATCAACTTCGGAGTATGTAATGGAGATAAGAACATACCTTCTCCGACTTACTGAGCTCGTCCTGCACGCTCACTAGCTTCTGTTCCAGAAAGTGCAAGAACTCCGTCTGCAGCGTCAAACCGCTGCCAGCGGGGAAAGACATGGTCGGAACACAAGTGCGGTTGCCAGATGGTACGAATAGTTAGACAGGAAACTGTGTCGAGGGGGGTACTCGGGCACGGGAGAACCAGAAGGCGTACGAGTATACGGGTCGACAGCCAGCGCTTGACACGGAGGTTTCAGCGCTGGAATCTTGCCGACATCGCGCGGTCAGGTGACTCGATACATGCGCGTGTGCGCGACGCGTCGACGCCAAAATTGTTGTCTAACTGTGCAATACCGTTGCTAGATTCATAACCTGATAGTCGGGCAATAAGCAAGTAGTACAACAAGTCGTAACAACAGAAGGGCACGCATTAGTCATATCTTTCTGTAGCACATCACTCGCAGCTCGCGCCGGTTCTCTTCACACACAGCGGCGGGTTCGCCCCAGGCTTCTTCTTCGGGATCCTCTGCTTCGGGAACACCACCTGCTTCAATATTCCCGGCAGTTCGTCGTTCACGTTCTCCGCTCTGGTCACCTCCGCGGTCGCGTCTGCAACCGTCCTCTGCCTCTTCCGCGGGTCCACAGTCGACCCGTCACTCTTGCGCTTCGCCACAAGTCCTGTGCCGATCGACGAGACCGACTTAGTGCTGACCTTCGGCGATGCTGGTCCTACGCCTGAGCGCTGTGCTTCCCACTTCCGCACGGGCGCATCGAAGTCCTTCGTGAAGCCGATGCACTGTAGGCCGAGCAGCCCGAAGGACAGGAGGCCCTCCGCATACAGGCCTTCAATGACTTCCAACACGTCTTCGTCTTTGTCGGGCAACAGCAGCGTGCGGAGCGGCAAATCCTTCGTTGCGTGCACCTGCCGTTGATACATCAAACCGAAACTAGCGACGTGTAGGGATCCTGCACTTACAAGCGGTTTGTAGCGGGCGACATCACACTTCTTCATCGCGAACGTCGAGCTGGCGGTGATCTTGTATGTCCCGGCGTAAACTAGTGATCCGTCCGTAGTGCGATAGAAGACCTCGCGCACTGTCTCGCAGACGTCCTTGCGGAGCGTGTTGAGCGTCCACAGCGCGCCTAGCGTTGGGCCCCGGTTGGTGTACGTATAGGCGGGCACGGCATAGATCCCGTGCGTGCGCTTCGGGAACCACACGGGAACGTCGTCGAGGTACAGGACCGCCTTTGCGCCACTGTGCGACAGTCAGTGCCGTACACTCCGCTAAGGGGAACGACTCACTAGAGTTCAGAAAGGAGCTGCTCAGGAGTGCAGTCAGGTGAGTTTGTACGAACGGCTGACCCAATACGTACTTCAGAAACGCCGGAGAAGACGTTAGCGCACATATGCGTCGCGCACGGTGTCCTGTTGATAGGAGGAGCGCACGAAGGTTCGGGCAAGCCTTGGAGCGTCGCCCAGAACGCCTCGAACTGTCCGTGTTGCGGAATATAGTGAATGTCTCGTAGACAAGTCGAACGTCCGTGCGTACCTTCCCATCATTACTGTACTTCTTGACGAGTTCATTGGACTTCTCCGCCTTCTCCTTGTACCGCTCCGACGAGGTCTTGTACTTAACTAGCTCCTATAGGCGTCAACGATGAGCCCCGGCCTACTGGCTCTGACGGTGTGTCGTGGATTGCTTACCGTTGTGATGCGAGCGATCTTCGCCTGGCTCTTATCGAAGGTATTGTTCTTTGCGCGTGCGGTGTCTCTCTCTTTCACAGCGCGGATCATTGCGTCCTCCTTCTCGAAGCACTTCTTCTCCAAAATGGTGATGAGGGCATTCTTGCTGCAAAGGTTGGCGTCCCGGGAGTGAGCTTCCTCGCGCAGAGCTGCGACGTCTTTCTCCAGCTGTGCGTTTTGGGCCGTCAAGCTCTGTGCAGCCAATAGTCAGCGAATGGAAGGACAACAGCGAAGAGTAGTACGTACGGCAACAGTCTCCTGGCCTGTGCTAGTCTCGCGCTCGCCTGACTTGGCCTCCTTCTCAGTGAGCTGCGCGCGCATCGCATCGAGCTCGTCCGACTTGCAAGTGAGCTCGACATCGCGAGCGCGGACCCTGTCTCGGAGTTTGGTGACAAAGACGTTCAACTGGCCGTTGGCTTTAGTGAGGTCCTGCGGTACGAATGATCAGACTGGTCCGAGAGGAGAAAGGATGGACCCACATTGATGACATCACGTTGGTCCCCTTCAACCTGATCCTTGTCTTCTTCAAGCTGCTTGATCTGAGCGCGGAGCTCCGCGGTCAGATGTTCCTGAATTCAAAATTCAGTCACACGCCCCATACTCGCTCATAATCGCAACGAAGAGGACTCACGCCGCTACAGCTCGACGCCTGCGCGCGTTCTGCGCAAACACCCGCAGAGTCGTCTCGCCGCGTCTTGATGACCTTGGCGAGGTGCACGAGCATCTCGCCTGCGGAGAGCGTGCCCATCGGGAGCTCGACGAGCTTGTGCAGCGCAGCGAGCATGTGGCGCGAGCAGTCCGAGGCACCCCCGCACGCGCCCTGGTCTTGCATCGCTTCGTGCATCTGACGCAAGGTCTCGAGATCCTGATACGACGTGGGAATGAGTTAGGTAGACCGGTGATTGAAGGGCGAGGCCTACCTTCTCCGCAGCGTCGAGCTTCACTTGCGTTCGCATCAGCTCTTGACAATACAGCCTCACTGTATGGGAGGCTACCTCTGAATCATGCATCGCTTGGATATCTGTCTACGCTCTAGCACGAATGCAGACGCGCGGAACTCCCTATGGTGTCTGGATAGGCGCGAGGTGGTGGAGGTCTGAGGACAGGACAAGTGAGTGGCGGGGCGGTATACTTAGTGCCTGGGTACGCAAGATAAGCTCGGACGCCACTGCACCACTCTTGGAACTAATCCAAACCGAGATGGAAATCGAAGGCTAATCGGAGATAAATGACGTCCAAACTGAAGGCCAATCGTTAGGGGAGTGCCTGGTCGAACAGGTCGAGATTAGTAGCCCCTGTTGCTCCACTGCGGGGCTGCGATAGACACGGACATACACAGATACCATGCCCTGCGAGACGAAGGGCACCGTGAACCTCCAGAAACGGGCTGGATTCCTGTACAAAATCAGACCTCTGCGATAACAAGGAAGCTCGGAAGCCACGGCAGGTCTAGGGTCTTGGTACCAGACTACTGCCGGATCGACCGCGCTGCAGGCCGGGCTTCCGTTTTAGGAAAGTGACAATAAACGGTGAAGAAAGGAGAGCAGCCCTGGCTTGTATAAAAAAGATGCGCGCACCTTGCCATAACGGTAGACATAATCCGTCTGAAGTATGCTGCTGGAGGTAGGCACTGGCGGAGTGATTCATCAAGCAAACAAAGACACGAGTATAACCCAAGGAGGACATGCATTAAGCGGGAGTAGCTGCTGATTGCAAACCAGAGCCTATATGGTACCCGGGAGCGTTGGTCGATGCCAGGACGGAATGCGTAGATCGGGGTGCGCAGATTTCCGTGTTGAAGAGCCTGTTGTTTCACCGTCTCAAGGGCCCGAGCTACAAGGGCCCTTAGACAATGTCTATGGACAACTGTAGCCAGGCTGACGCGATGTACGCACTGCCGCCGCACGCCATTTCTGCACGTGCGATGGTTCTTTTCCGGCACCTTGCGGTAGGCCGCCCATAGATCACTGCCAATGCTCACGAGGTCCCCATGACCGACGCTCAGGCTGCTGCTCGAATGCGCGCAAAGCAAATGGTAACCCACGCAGTCTGCCAGGATCAGGGAGATGATAAGACTGAATCACTCCTGAGGCCAAGGGACCGAAAACAGGGGGACGACCTGACCAGTCGAATGTGGCTGCAATGGATTGCGCTCCCCTATGCTGATGGGATGAGCAGGTTTCATTGAATGCGCGATACCTTGGAATGGACCCGACGTCACTGTGACCTTTCATGGACAGTAAGATAGTCCATTGCGCACCTCGTGAACCTGCGAACCCGACTACAAGTCCAACCTAAGTAGCACTGAGGACGGGTAGATTTACCGTCCCGCTACGTGTGCCCAAACGGGCAAGTCGCGAGATACCGTGTTTGGAAGGCAGCCGCCGGGCTTCAGCCACAAGTCCACTGATCAGCACAAGGCGGGCACATCGAGGGCTGGTCTGTTGTGCAGACGGCCGGAAAACAATCATATGATGTTTTTTATATTGATGGGACATGAGCTAGCTACAAACTACGACCAGAGGACGGGAGGGAGAGCAAAGATTGCGCCCCCGAAGGTGAGGAGAGGCATGCCGAGGGCATGCCGAGGCGCGATGGCGAGGAGGCGAGGGACTGTAAATTGGCGCGTGGGACTGTAAAGGCGCCCAGTGGGACTGTAAATCTAGCGGTCCGGAGGGGGCTGAGGACGGGGTGGAATTTGGCGCGGGTCCCCGCGAGACCGGCACCCGAAGGGCAAGCGATTCTGCAGATTTACGGTCCCAACCTCGGCCGGCAAACAGCGAGAGCCCCGCCGCAGCCACATGGGCGCCTAACACATCGCGCAGATAAGGTATTGAGATAACAAACACATCCGGTAGGTCGTGTCACATGCCTCTGAATAGGGGTATTGGGACTGTACATTGCTCCCCTATGGGACCGTAAATCTTATGTAATAGGACTGTAAATCTAGCGGAAGAAGTATATCGTGCACCTACTCTGTCTCCTGTTGCTCGCACCCCCCCTTGATAGTCTACGCCCCTGTATGAGCCTCGTCTACATAGGGCTCTGCCCTCGCAGACGTTAAATGGAATCAAAAAAAGTATATCGTGTGGATTTTGGAGCTTGTGTCGGACGTGGAGTCGGCGATGTTGCGTTTTTTGTGCAGAGTCGTGCGATGGGGCTGAGTGGCTCAGTCAATCGCTCATACAACGCGAATTACGGAAGCTAGCAGTGTATACTCTGTGTATGACCATGAGCGACGTCGACGCATCGACTGAGGTCTCGGACGCGCGACGTGGCTGCCTGACTTCACACGTGACCACACTGGCGCCTCGGACTCGTGGGTTCAACTTGAACTTCTTCCGCTAGATTTACAGTCCTATTACATAAGATTTACGGTCCCATAGGGGAGCAATGTACAGTCCCAATACCCCTATTCAGAGGCATGTGACACGACCTACCGGATGTGTTTGTTATCTCAATACCTTATCTGCGCGATGTGTTAGGCGCCCATGTGGCTGCGGCGGGGCTCTCGCTGTTTGCCGGCCGAGGTTGGGACCGTAAATCTGCAGAATCGCTTGCCCTTCGGGTGCCGGTCTCGCGGGGACCCGCGCCAAATTCCACCNGCCGGCCGAGGTTGGGACCGTAAATCTGCAGAATCGCTTGCCCTTCGGGTGCCGGTCTCGCGGGGACCCGCGCCAAATTCCACCCCGTCCTCAGCCCCCTCCGGACCGCTAGATTTACAGTCCCACTGGGCGCCTTTACAGTCCCACGCGCCAATTTACAGTCCCTCGCCTCCTCGCCATCGCGCCTCGGCATGCCCTCGGCATGCCTCTCCTCACCTTCGGGGGCGCAATCTTTGCTCTCCCTCCCGTCCTCTGGTCGTAGTTTGTAGCTAGCTCATGTCCCATCAATATAAAAAACATCATATGATTGTTTTCCGGCCGTCTGCACAACAGACCAGCCCTCGATGTGCCCGCCTTGTGCTGATCAGTGGACTTGTGGCTGAAGCCCGGCGGCTGCCTTCCAAACACGGTATCTCGCGACTTGCCCGTTTGGGCACACGTAGCGGGACGGTAAATCTACCCGTCCTCAGTGCTACTTCTTGGGGGCGGCCGCTAATAGTGGTACGTTCAACTACTGCTGCACTCGGTGTTCACCCCCTTCCCCTTCTCCACGGTGAAAGTATCACACATTGGGCCAAAATAACGCTAGCCGGACGATACAACCATAATGCCACAGGTGCCACAGGCATCATGGGGTTATGTTCCTACGAGTCCACGTACGCAACGGTCCGAGTCCAGCTATCGCGGCTCGCCAGTGCCATACCACTCGCCCCCGATGGCACCCGTACAAGGACCATCAATGGGAGTGATCACTCGACCGAGCGACCCTTATCTAACGCCGCCCCGCACATACCCCAAGCACACGCGCTTTTACTTCGAGGATGGCACTACCACATTCCAAGTGTGTTGATTCACTTGCACAAGCTGTGCGAAAGCCGTCAGCACTCATCCCAAATCTGTAGGCAGGGGGTACGTTGTTCAAGGTTCATCGTCACTTCTTTCAGCAGTACTCGCAGAGTTTCGCTGAGAAGTACATGCGCCACAATGGTGGCAGCAAGCCCTCCCAAGCGGATGGCGACGAATCCCCAATTGTTCTCGAAGACGTCAGTGCGCTTGACTTCGAACGGTTCTTGAGTGTCTTCTATCCAAAGTAAGCACCGGTCGCTCCTAGTGTACGTCCACTGACCTCGTTCGGTAATGCACACTACATAGATCGTTCGACAGCTGGGAACTCACCGAGACAGAGCAGCTCGTCTCCGTCCTCCGGCTCGCCCGAAGATGGGAGTTCCAGAGCATCGTAGGCCTCGTCGCGCGGCGCCTCACAGAGGTCGCGAGTCTGGTGGACCAGGTCGCCCTCGCCATCGAGCATAACCTGCCCACCCTCGTCGGGCCCGCAGGTGCGAAGCTATGCGCGCGAGCAGAGCCCTTGACGCTCGCAGAGTCCAGACGCCTGGGTATCGACGCTGCGTACGCGATATGGACCCTGCGCGAAAGTTTCCGAGGTGGCCGGCAGACCGTGCCGCTCTCGGATATGGCACGCGAGGAGAAGCGAGTGCAGTCTTTCTTCGAAGAGGCTGGCCTTATACGAAGCAGTATTGAGGGGCTCACGAGAAGGAGATCAGATAGCAGTGACAGTGGGATCACGCTAAGTCGCCAACCCCGACGACGGTCCCCATCTCCGCCGTACTTCCCTCGTCACCGTGCGATAACTCATTTCGCTCGTAGTTCTGCCGCCAACTGATCTTTTGGATATATCTAGCATGATCACCGGTGGTGGTCACTCGCAACCGGATTCATTCGTATTCGGGCAATTCTGGATGCAAGGTCTTGTTAATGTCATACGGAACACGTTCGTCGACGCAAGTCGCTCGCTCGGACCTTGATTCGACGTCATGTCCACCGTACAGCCAGCGTTCACGACACGGCCCTGCTACCCCAACCGCGCCAGCGAGCCACAAGAACATCTTGTATTTTGACGACGGAAATGACATACTCAACGTACTCATACGAAATCATATGATGATTTTCCATTTCATTCGCTAAGCCCGACCCTGCTCGAGGGAACGAAGAGCGCAGGTTACGCGTGCAGGTTGCTCGCGGATGCGACTATGCCAGTACTAGTGTGCTGAACATAAACCACAATGTCGAGGACGTCTGTTTGACTCAGGGAGAGCCTAAGAAGGAAGCTCTTCGAACCCAAATAGTGCTCTGCCATATGACTACAACCTTCACTTCGCCCGTTGCGTCCGCCTACACTATTGGCAATGTATGCAGGTCCAGCCAAGGACTGTTCTCCGACGCCTGACCGGGACCCGTCGCTGTGATACTCACCCAGGACCGTGCGCGCGAGCTACGTCGCTGAAGATCTTGCGGCTCAACGCAGGTTATGACGATAATTACTGTCAGTTGGAGACGGGAGGAGGCAGGGGGTAAGTGCTGCGTACGCGCGTAGTAGTCTACTGGACAACCCGTATCTGAGATCGGACCCAATTGACAGTGCACTCATTATCTAGTAGAAAGGGAAATGATACACAGTTGTCACACGTGAACACCTGCCAGTGGGACCTTTCTGATATTAGCGTATCCAGCCTCGTGAGTCGGAGGTCCCTACCCCGCGATGCCAGCGTTGGATTGCTGACTTCATTTTGAGTGGCATAGGCCTCCCCAGCGCCAATGTTTCGGTTTCTGTGTCGCACTGAGAGGTGCGGCGTTCGCTGTGGGTGCCAATTCGGAGGCATGCATGCCAGTCTGCTTCTCAGCATTTCGATATTCCATCTCTGAGATGCCGATCTCCCCATCCTCCCATTTCCATTGAGAGATACGCACGCGATGTCTGATGGCAGAGATCCGAATGATGTCCACATTGCCGACCAGCGCGGCTTCCTCCTTCGTCAGTAGAGGGTTGCGTTCGCACATCGCCCGAAACACCTCGCTCGACAACATGCCTGCGGAGCAATGGATTCTCGTGCTCGACCTCGCCTCGCGCTGGCATTTCGACGCCATCCGCGACGTAGCGCTGACACAGCTGATGGAGGGCTTGAACCACAGCTCACCCACGCTCGCGCTGCAGCTCGCAGCTGCGCACCGGCACGCGCTCGACGACTACTACTGGCGCATGTTCGCGCTGCTCTGCGAGCGTGGCGCGCCGCTCTCCCCCGAAGAGGGCGAAATTTTCGGCGTACGCGAGGCCATGCACATCTCTGCGATACGAGAGAAGCTGCGCGGGGCGAAGGGGCGGTCGATATTCAAGCCCGCGAAACGGATTGAGCTCACTGGTGACCAGCAAAGGATGATCCGGTCTGAGATTGGGCTTTCGACGTCTGCGAAGTTAGGGCCTGCGCTTGACCAATATCGACCCATATATGTCAGCGGCGTGGGCTTCGATCCGATTCGTCTGTCCGTGTATAATTGAACGGCATCTGTTATCAGAATGGATGTAGTGCATGAGTCAATTAGTGTATCCGTATTACGCAGTCGCTGGAGACACACTGATGAAACCTGATTCTCAATATCATCGCCGCGCCAAGTACATGCGCACTAATGCATGTTCAAGCCTAGAAGGTAATAGATATAAGTCAGTTTATGTGCCACCGTGGTACGGCGCACGCACCTCTGCTTGACCATCATCGTAACACCCTGATTCACGAACCCCTTCAGAATCTGCACTGCCAATCCGTCATACAGCCCCTTCCACCCTCTCTCCGGATCCTTAAACGCCGCGCGCCACACGCCCAGCATCGTCGGGTCTTCCTTCGCATTGCTAACATCTGCAGAGCGGCGCCATGCTTGCACGCGCACCTTCGCCAGGAGGAGGGGGTACAGCACGGCTAGCGCGAGCGTGTTAGCGAGTGCGCCGTCGACGAAGGCTCGGAGATGGCTTGTCGATCTGCCAGGACGAGAGAAGGGGAGACGGATATGCCGGAGGAGCTGGAAGAGTAGCAGGGTGAGCGCAGGATTGAGACAGAGCGGAAGGGTCGGAGCGAAGCCTATGCAATGTTTGCGTGAGAATAACAGAGTATATGCGCGCATATATGCTGCTTACCCGCCCAGAACCCTGACAGTCCCTGTTCGGCATATATGTCGCGGGCTACGTCATGCAGACCACGACTTCGGTATCCCTTTGTTGATGTGTGTGATAGGTTCCCTTCTTCCTCATCGTCACTCTCACCACATGAGGTACTCTGCAAGCGGACGGTGAGTACGCTGAGAGGCGTCGAGACGGCGCGGCTCGCGACCCCGGCGATGAAGCCCACAGCGAGTTCAGTCGGCACGCCAAGGAGAACCGGGGAAGTCGGAGACATGACGGCCTTCTTGAGCGTCGCAAGGAGCGGCTCGGATGTATGGCGCGTCGCGCGTCTACGCGCCGCCAGTGCGTGTAAGACGGTGTAAAAGTAGAAGTACAGAAAACTAGAACGCATATATTCAGAATATCGTAGAATTTATATGAAAGCGACCACTCACTTGGAGAGGATAGTGGATGCAGTGTCCGTAGATAAACCATCGTATAGCCCAGACAGGCCTTTCGTCTTGAGTATATGCTTCAAGATACGGAGTGCGCCCTTTAGATCTACCCCATGCAGTATTTGTGAGTGACAGGTGCTGAGGCGGTTTCACATACCTCTGAAACGTGTGCTTCTGGCTGTCTGTACGCGAGTCGCAACGAGGTCAAGAGGATAAGACATTGCGTTGGCGGAGGCACTAGCGAGCGCACCAGAGCAGGCTTGGACAAGAGGAGGCAGAGCGGATGTCATTCTGAGGTTGAGCTAGTCGTGTGAGTGGTTTCCGTAGACTACAGGGCAGTGGTATTTCGGCGTGGTGGGCGTGAAGGACGTCGAGGGGAGAAAGAGGAAGAGGAGGCTTGCGAAGTGTGGGGAAATCGACGCTTTCCCCGCATGACGTCACAGGAAGGCGTTTAGAGGCTTGCGCCACCGCAGGGCTCGAGGTCGACGATGTGAAGTGCCGATCTCCCCCTCCGAACAAACTCTCCCTATGGACCGAACCAAGCACAAACTCAAGCGAATAAGCTACCGGTAAACCTTGTTGCCCGTTTGGTGCAGTCACGCAGGCAATCTGGAGATGGTAAGCATGCTGACCGTATTCGACACCAGGCTCGAGACGGTGTTAGATAACACGCTGACCAACACGATCAATGCAACGAGTTCGACAGAAGCTCTGCGTTCATGCAACGTTCATAGTGGTAAGCGTGCTTAGCTGCTGTCACGAAGACCCTGCCTATGGCCGCTCACTGGCAGTACTCAGCCATCCTCATTTTCGTCATGCCTCTTACGGATGGCGTCTCAGAACGAGCATTCTCGATAGAACTTGCCCACTACCACCATGACAACTGAGGGTTCTCCATCGCAACATACTTACCTAATATACATGTAATAGAGTTAGTAGATGAGTACTGGGCCGATGACATAGCCGTAAATTCGCGTCGTACTCCGCCCCGCTTCGATGTATCGTATTGCGGCAGCGATTGTAGTGTGCTCGTGGTTCGGATTGGAGTGACTGCGCGCCCGCCCTGTCCCCCCTGGCCGAACTCGAGAAGCACCGGTGGGTATTGGTACCATCTCGAGTCTCATCCTGGGATGATCGGGACCTAACGAGCTCAGCAAGCATTGATGACCGGTGTTGGCACTGTCATATCCTGACGCAGAAGCACAGAAATAGCAACAGAGCATCCTGATAATTTCACTCACCACTTTGTGACCGCCACACGGGGAAGACGATGACTACTCAGCGCGCTGGCCCCTGTCAGTGTCTGAATGATTGGCAATAGAGGCGTTTTTCTTGGAGGCAGGGACATCTGGGCGGTACGACCATTGCGGAGGATGCAACACGTATGGCGAGTTTGCGCGTCCTATAGAGCAATCGCGCATGTTTCGAGCATGGCGTTCATTGAAAAAGGTAAGTCGGGATGCTTGGGCGGCTGATGATGCGCCCGGCTTAGATGCAGCGCTTGTCGCTAGATCCGATAACGCGGGTCCCTGACGTCTGCCTCATCCAGTCAATTCCTCTCACTCACCCTCAACATCGAGCCGCCCTGCATGGCCAATTTCTCTCAGCAAGGTAGAGACGCATGGACAGGATCAACGGGTTTACGAAGACGATGCGGGTAGCCGGCCGGGAAGAGCAAGTCTTTCCCACGGGGCGCTCGCCACACCTTCTACGGGGGTGTTCGACTGTTCCACGCCTGTCCGCATGGTTCGTCTGCGCCTCTGTTTCCGCACTGGTCTCCTGTCAATCTCACTAATCACGCCTCGTTATCCGTCAATCGCCCAATTTCGTGCAGTCATACGTATCAGTGCATCTTGACTTATAAGCCTCCGCCGCCGTATAAGAACCCCGTCGTCAGGATGTCGTTCGTCAGAACCCTCCGCACCGCTACCTCCTCTCTTTCCCGCACACTCGCAGCGCGCCCCGCCCTCCGCACCACCGCATTCTCACAGACACGCACCATGGCATCCACCAGCAACTTCCTCGAGGCGATCAAGAAGCGCCGTACCTACTACGCCATCTCGAACAAGAGCAGCGTGTCCGACGCGCGCATTGAGGAGATCGTGAAGGACATCGTGCTCCACGTCCCGTCCTCGTTCAACTCGCAGAGCTCCCGCGTCGTCGTGCTCTTCAAGGCCGAGCACGAGAAGCTCTGGGACATCACCAGCGAGGTCCTCAAGCCCATCGTTCCCGAGCCGCAGTGGCCCACCACCGAGAAGAAGCTCGCGAGCTTCAAGGCTGGCTACGGCACCATCCTCTTCTTCGAGGACCAGGTCCCTGTCCGCGAGCTCCAGAAGAACTTCGCGCTCTACCAGGATAAGTTCCCCGTCTGGTCTGAGGTACGTGCGCCTGCCCTGCCACACTGCCCGCGCGCTGACGTGCACCTCTCTCCAGCACACCAGCGGCATGATCCAGTTCGCCACCTGGACGGCGCTCGAGCAGGAGGGCCTCGGTGCCTCGCTGCAGGTGAGCCGCAGACCACACTACCTCCGCGTGACGCCGCGCTGACACACCCTCGCAGCACTACAACCCGCTCATCGATGAGAAGGTCAAGTCGACGTGGAACATCCCCGAGACCTGGAGCCTCATCGCTGAGCTGCCCTTCGGCGAGCCCGCAGGCTCTGCGGGCGAGAAGACCTTCCAGCCGATCGAGGAGCGCGTCAAGGTGTACGGCGCGTGAGCCTAGATGCTTGTGGACGCAGAGTGAGATGTATGCATCATATATTGTGTAGAATTTTGGAACGCAATCGCAGTAAATTATAACACATGGGCTCAGCTGTCTCAACGTCCGACATAGGTTGAAGTTCTCTAGAGGACGGGGCAAGGGCTGATACCAGCCTTGCCTCGCTCACTCATACATCAGTGCGAAGTTAGCTATCTATTCAATCTGAGCCAACTATGCCATCCGCAATGGCCGTGGTTCGAGGATGTACAGTGACGGACCGACAGGTGATAGCTGTGCGTGGAGTGGGGGGGTGCTTTGACCGAGCTTCGACAACCCGATCCCCATCTCTATAGATCTGAGAAGCCGTTAGAATTTGTATTGCTGACCAAGTGCTTGCGTAAGACCGCTGCACTCTCGTGTTCTTGATGTGTCAAAGGCGTTCTAATCGACGTGCAAACGCTCGCCGACGACGGTGGTCGTCTGCCCTAGTAGCATGGAAGACGAATTGTTGAATACACTGTGACTCAGGTTCAAGGCAGCGTTACAGCATCGAACGCAGTGCGTGTCTGCATCATACTCTCACAACGTTGCCAGCAGCGCGCCGTGCAGTGAAGAGCACTTACCGCGCGTACTACTTACAACTTGAAGACAGTCTGAGGCCGGGGGCCGCCGGTGCGTAGCAGGGGATGCGTATACGGCTGCCAGTGGAGATCCCACTCACGATGGGCGACAAGTCGAAGATCAATGCACTGCACCGAGCGTGGGCGTACCGTGTAACAGCCTTGCACATGCTTGCGGACAAGCCTATGTAACGTCAATTCAATCATAGAGTCGCCGAGTGAAGGGTCTGCGGAACCTACTAGTACTGGCACGCCACGAGGCGACGTCCGCTGTAAACACTCGAAGAAGGTCATCTGTACGGTCGAGAGTACGTAAGATGATTCGATCAGGTCCGCACCAACGGAGGGTGCGTGATCGAGGTGCACAAAGCCTATACGCATCCTAGAGAAGGGAAAGGGGGTGACCACCGAGTGCAACGTGAAGCCTGCCAAGAAGTTGAACCACACACCCACGCGTCGACGCCGACACGGTCACATGACGAAGTCTAGCAGCCGGCCGCTATGACGCTGTTCGATCATAGCTTCTATACCTCCTCTGCTTCAATGCTGAACATGCCGTACCGTTCACTATATTCTGCTGCCTCGGCGACGAGGACCTCCATCTCCCGGTGACTTTAAATACGAGAGTTACTTCACTGGCACCCCGCACCCCGCCGCCCCGGGCCCTAGTACGTACGCGTACGCCGGGTCTCGCCCACATAGAGCTGAACCTATGGAGTCAAAAAATGTTATAGATGTAAGTTCATGTTGCGTACCATACTGCACCTTGTATGCAAATCAAAGGGAATTACCGCATTCGATAGGTGTAAATGACACTTGCGGCGGCGAGTGGGCTGCTGCTCGGTCAAAAAATGTTTCTATATCATATCACAGTCTAGGTGTGACAACAGAGCGGGTACGAGAATAACGTGCGCGAATGGAGAAAATCTCCAAATCTCCCGTACGGTGGTCTTGTTCCTACTAGCATGGAAGCGCTAACGCTGCGGCAACGGTGAGGAAACAGAAGCCCGAGGGAGACATCCGTGCTATTAGATAAAATGCGATAAGACAATCGCTGGTGCGCATGAACTGGAAGAACTTCGGTGACGTGCACGACGGATCATCAAGCTAGGATGCCCATCTGTCTCTCCTCCTGCGGCAGCTCGTTCTGCGCGGGAACGAGGCCGGGGACGGCGAATAGCACAACCGCGATGAGCTCTGTCAGCGCGGAGAGCGGGTAAAACAAGTGCTCGTTTGTTTGCTACATCGCATCGTCAGCACTGTTCTTCCGGCCCATGCGAGGCGGAGAACTGACCTGTCGAAGGTTATGCGCGGTCGCGGCGTAGAACGCCTCCCGTGCAAGGAGGAGTGCGGCAATGGTGAGGAGGACGAGGATCTCGTACGTCCCGCTCGCGCGCGCTGGGCCACTGGTACTACTGGTCTGGCTTGGGCTGTACGAAGACATGGGTAGCTGGCCCGTGCGCGTTCGCTTCGCTGCGGCGGACGTAATCAATAAACGCACGGTGGGCAGGTGGAATGCTAGCCTACCGAGCGTACGCATCGTCGCGAAGCTGAGCACGAGGGCGTGGATGACAAGCAGGCAGGTCACGGCGAGGAAGATGTACACGCTCGCGCTTCGGAGCGCAGAACTTTGATTGAGGTCCGCTAGTGTCGTCGCATTGGCAGTTTCCACCTGGTGGCCGGTGTGTGAGTGGGCCGAACGGGGGTGCTGAGGCAAAATAACGCACAGCTCCTGCGATACCAAGAGCGACCGCGACCATGAGCACCAGACGGATGAGCATCCGGCGGCGGGTGAGCTGGAAGAGAAGCTGCAGAGGGCCCGGGCAGTACGCTATGAACGTGTCCATCTCCACGAGCGACTCTCTAGCGACGGCGTGAGGGTTGGAAGGGGACACAAAAATTCGACGGGACGCACCGTTCGAGCACGAGGGTATAGGCGGAGTAGAGCAGCCCAAAGAAGCCAGTGCTGTAGATAACCTCAAAGGCAATCAAAATGCTTTCGTTCGTTGCCGCGGCGTTCGATCCAGCCAAAGCGGAGCGCAATGCGAAAGCCGTCACACGCACTTAAGGAAGGGTGAGTGAGTAGGGAAAAGAAGGGGGCTCAGAGGAAACTTACTCAAGCAAAACAATGTCAGGACGATGTACACCCGCGTCCGCCTGCGGATGGCCTGGAAAATATAGAGCCCTAATAGAGGAGCGTAGAGGATAGTGAACACAATGGCGGCTGCCAAGGACTGGATTCCGAAGGCTTTTGCGTAGTTGATCGACGACATGGTGGGGGTGCGCTTGGCTTGGGCGGGGAAGACTGATCAACAACCATTCCAGGGCCGTGTTCCTCTTATAGGAGACGAGCTGCGCGAACAGCACTATCGCTAGTGCATGTGAACGTAGCGCAGCAGATCGTCGCGCGAGTGCTACTGTCAAGTTAGTGTACACAGGACATGGTACCCGCAGCCAGTCGGAGAGGAAGCGGCGAGACCCATGCGCAGCCCCGTCGAGGATCGTTCAGAACGGACACCCCCTCCTCGGTTATCGAGGAATGCGCGCGGTTGATCGCGACACCCAACATTCGCGCAGCATGCCAGAGTTTCGTGAGCTATTTTTGTCAAGGCGATGCGATGCATGAGACGCAAAGGTACACTCATCACTCGTTTGGCCCAACTGAACCTGGACTCGCAGTTTACAATACAGCGAAAGGATAGGCAGGGTCGGGTTGAGGACGGCCAGCGCATATCATGAAGCAGTCCGACTCTGTCGGAGCCGCCTGCGGATACTCGAACTGTGCGCGGTTCCTAGAGGTTGACAGGCCTTTCCATCATGTCCATTATGCGACGGAAAGTGGCAAGGTGGTTGGTGCTGCGTAGGTACTGCGGACGAACGACTGGAACGCGGTACAGACTATCCGCGTGGGCGCCTTCCTCGCAAATGAGGACTCGATGTGGTTGCCACTGCTATACTGATGCCATACGGCATCATAGCTTACAGTCAATACTGCCGCAAGGATATCAGAAACATACTTGAAGCATCCGAGAAAACATACCAGGTTCAGGCGTGGAGAGCATGATGCAGCCAGCGGACAGAAGAGCGAACAGTCGGTGATTGGCTGTGATTGGTCGGTGAGCCGTCGGCGACGGGCCGCGAGCCGGGGCGCCCGGAGACCAAGTCGGCTCGGGTCCGAAGATCCACCAGACCCCGATTCAATTGCAGTGGCTGATGGGCGTTATTCATTGTTTATCCAGGACCGGCGAGCTGTACTTACGGTTTTGCACATGATTCTGAACAACCGACCAAGTCGACCGAGGACGATTAATACGCAACCGGGAGAATTTTATGAGCACCAAATCTCATGGTAAGCACCAGTAATAGTCGTTATACCTCGATAAGCTATGGGTCTTCGGGCTCAGGCTCGGCCCTGCGCCCTACCGATCATCAGGGAAATGTGCTAAGCTTTAAAGCCGTCGCCGGTCGACTGATACGTCTGCTACCCACCTCTCTCTTCCTCTCCCCCCTCTTCCTTGTACTCTTGACGAGATGGCGACAATACACGGCGAAGGCGAGCTCGCGCCCATCCCGGACGACGTCAGCATCGTGCAGTTCATGCTGGACCACCAGCACTCTACGCGTCCGGTCCCACCCAACAGTCGGCCTTGGTTCATTGATGACGAGAGCGGAAGGACAGTTGGATACGACGAGGTGCGTGCCCCTGTACGCCATCTAGGAGCATTCACTAAGTAGCTGCTGCTCCTCACTTTTGTAGATCAAGTTCCGCACTAATGCGTTGGCAAATGCGTTCCACTCTAGGTGGAAGATTAGTGAGTATCACTTCGCCGATGAGAAGCACCAGCGATTGATTCCGTCGGAAATCTTCCAGAGGAGGATGACGTGGGTGAGTGTGCATGCTAAATCCGTTTGTCATGGCTGTGACCGACCGGGTCCCTAGTTTGCATTTTCAGTCCAAACCACCTCGGTGAGTATATATGACTCTCCTCTCTCGCCGCTATCGTCGTTAAATCAAGATTTTAGACTACCCCATCTTGATTTGGTACGCTGTCAACTTCGCTTTCTTCTGTGACTGCCCGTTCACAGCTTCTGCAGGGCCGCGTTCCGCCTAGGGGCTATCATCACGTGAGCGTGATTCGTTCAGGTCCGCTTGCCTCAGTCTGACCCTACACATACAGGGCCTCGAACCCCGCCTACACCGCCGAGGAGCTGGTGCACGTCCTGAAGACGACGAAGGCAAAGCTGCTCGTAGTCCATCCATGGAACCTCAGTGTTGCCCTCGAGGCTGCAAAGATCGCCAAGTTGCCTTCGGACCGTATCGTCCTCCTTGAGCCAGTTCCCGGGGAGGACAACGGCGCAAAGTTTGCTACGGTCCCAAAGCTCATCGAGGCCGGAGCGAATACCAAGCAGGCGTACACCGAGCGGACGCTCAATAAGGGCGAGGGCAAGACCAAGCTCGCGTTCTTGAGCTTCTCCAGCGGGACGACTGGTTTGCCGAAGGCGAGCGTCCTCCATTCCCCCTTTGAGTATGAGTCTCACTAGGTGTTTAGGCGGTGAAGATCCCCCACTATAGCCTGATCGCCAACGTCGTTCAGATCGCGTCTTACTCGCGCGCGGATACCTCTCCCCCGGAGAAACGCAAGATCAGGCCCGGCGATGTGGGCATTGCAGGTAAGCCAACCAATGATGCCCCGTCGACGCACTCTAACGCATCGTGCTAGTCCTCCCCTTCTATCGTGCGTTTGACGATTCGCGGTGCGCGATGTTGCATCATTGACAGCTTATTAGACATCTACGGGATTGTCGTCGTCATGCACTTTGAGGCGTTCTACGGAGTGAGGTCTTCCTTGTTTACATGATCCGACAAGAGACACTGACCTCCCACAGATGTCCTTAGTCGTCGTACCGAAGTTTGACTTCGTTGCTTTCCTGAAGAGCATCCAGCGCCACCGCGTCAACTTCCTAACGTACGTACCATTTCACCATTGCAATTCCCCCGCCTCACGAATGCCTCTACCCAGTGTTGTGCCGCCCATGATCGTGGCTCTCTGCAAGGTACTTGAGCTAACACTTGTCATACAGTAGTGCGCTCACATGATCTACAGCACCCCGCTGTGAAGAAGTTCGACCTCAGCAGCATGCGCTTCATCGCGAGCGGCGCCGCGCCACTCTCCGCCGAGCTCACCAACCAGCTCGCAAACATGTTCCCTGCGGTGCAGGTCGGGCAAGGATTCGGTGCGGTTGTTCATCTCTGCCTGCGCTCAAGAGTCCTCATTGCGTACAATGTTCGTAGGTATGACGGAGACGAGCACGGCGATCGCGTTCCCCCAGCTCGACCAGCACATTGGCACGCCCGGCAGCGCTGGTCGGATCCTGCCTGGCGTGGCTGTCAAGGTCGTGCGCCCGGACGGAAGCCTCGCGCCCCTCGGCGAGACCGGTGAGCTTGTCGTGAAGAGCCCGTCCAACGCGATCGGCTACCTCGATAACGTGAAAGCGTGCGTTCTGCTGATCTTTGTGTGGCTCATGAACTGACGCTATACGTGATACCAGAACGCAGGAGACGTTCCGGGACGGATGGGTCTACACCGGTGACGAGGTCTACGTCAACGGCACTAACGAGCTGTTCGTCGTCGATCGCATCAAGGCGAGCTCACTCGCTCTCTTCTCGCCCACTGTTCTGACGCCCACGGCAGGACCTGATCAAAGTCAAGGGATTCCAAGGCAGGTCATACACGACTGGTAACAACGGACTGGGCCGTGCTAACATATCATGCGCGCCTCAGTCGCGCCGCCAGAGCTCGAAGGCCACATACTAGAGCTGAAGGACATCTCCGATGTATGCATCGTGGGCAAGCCAGACGAATACAGCGGCGAGGTGCCATTCGCGTTCATCGTGCCCAGCGCTGACGCGCTCGAGCGGATCAAGAAGGACCCAGTTGAGGCCGACAAGATCAAGGCCGCGGTGATCAAGGTACGTGAAACCTGCCCTCTGACCGTTGTCAGACAGAACGGCTTATGCGCTGGCTGGCGCAGCACGTCGCGGACAACAAGGTGCACTTCAAGCGCCTCGCGGGCGGCGTCGAGTTCATCGACGTAATCCCGCGGAACCCGAGCGGAAAGCTCCTGCGCCGGATGTTGCGCGATCGCCTGCGTGCCCAGCAGGCGACGAAGGCGAAGCTGTGAAGTTTCGAATCTTCGCGCCAAACGTCAGCGCCACTGCCAGGGTGGCGACGCCAGAATATATCCATAGTTTTAGAGGTATCAAACAGGCCCATTCACAGAGGTCTTGATTAATAGATAGCAGATGGCAGAAGGCCTGCCGTATACTAACTACCCGCTGTTTCCTACGTTCTCGTCGCGCCTGGATGAGCGTGCACGAAGCCTATCTCATGACTTGGGGTACGTGTGCTGTATACTGGTGCTCAGGAAAAGCAAATCTAGGCTCCTTTCAAGCAACTCAACATGGATGTTTTCAACGAGATACAGACAGAGTAACAGTTCAGCGTACATGTATCATTCAAAGGAAGGTGAATTTCTACTGACACGATCTCTTCAGGACTTACCATTCGATTTGCCTCAGTATCGTATCACACTACAAGACTTCACGCACAACAACGGAGATGGATCATCTACCGAAGCTACATGACAGAGCACAAGACAGTGACCAAACTCTTGGTCGAGGAAAATTCTCCTGGCTGTAGAGCTACAGTAGCAGGGATCTCCCTGTGGCAGAGCAAATTGCTCTCAGACGTTGAACAACGTGGACGGACCGTCTACTGCTTCCCGTCGGGAATTTTGTAGACCTGTCGACCAAGTGCCGCGCGGCACGAATATGGCACGAGGCTCGTGTCATCAAGCTGAAACCAGCCCTGTTCAACGAGAGTGATTCAGACGCGAACCTAAAGGAAAGGGATTCATAGACTCACGGTGAGTACCCCTGAGCAAGGCACTCCGAGGGCCCGACGTCGGGTCCTCATTGTTCTGCGATACGATTAGCCAACCCGCCGTGCGGCGGGAGGGCTTCGACACCAGGTCGTACCGCGCTCAGCTGCAACGTTGCGGAACTAGTCAGTACAAGGCTACCAACGTCGACGCACGCCATCTCAAAGTACTCACAAATGAGGTCTGGCGCCGAGGAGGTGTTAAGACATGATTGAGACAAACCAGACAGTGCGTCGACGTTTATATTGCCTTCGCCTCGCGGTGGTTGAGGGCAGGTTGGTAGCAATAAGGTTCCATTGAATAAAGTTCACTGCGTCCGTGAACACTAGGTGGCCGCTCACATGGTGTCCTGTTTGCGGATTCGATGTCTTCTTCTTCGTTCTGGCCTCTGGTCCTCTGATCATCTTCCTATCACATTCCGCAATAGAAAATGAAATGCTGTCTTCCATCGCACCGAAGCCATCGAAGTCCACGCTCGCTCCAGCCTCATGTTCGCCTTCAATACATGCCATGCAGTCTGAAGAGAGTTCAACTCCGCTGCACGGGGCATGCTGAAAGCCAGTTCCGAGCAGTATGTAACGCACAGGCATGGCTACCGATTGCAAATGCGTGGATGGGAGTGATAGGTCCATGTCCCGGCGTCGGGACTCGGAGAGACCTAGCACACTGCTAGCAGCGAAGCAGCGTGACAGCGGGTAGTATTACTGTGCTGCACAGTTACTTTGCTCACCCCAAATACGGACTGTCGTATCATGCACAACAACATAGATGGTTCATCTATACTACTGTACATGGCAGAACCCGACCGTGCCAATAGTATTGGCGAAGGGAGATACTCCGAACTGTAGCGAGCGCTACAGCCACCGCGGGATTGCCCCGGGCAGGGGTCCTCACTGACAAGCAACGGACATACGAGATGCCGTGTACTCGTGAATGACAGGTACCAATATTAATGGCACCTTGCGTCGCGCAGCGCGTGACGAGCTGGCTTTGCCAGCTCTGCGACAAGATACTGCGTGAGCAAGGGCAAAAGGATAAGGATGAATAGTACTCACAGTGGTCGGGCTCCCCTGGGTGAGGCTCTGCCAAGATATGAGCAGGCCCCTTCAGCGATACAGCGACGGTCATCCCCTCTTGAGTGGGGACAGCCCTCGGCCTCCAGGACCGCACCGCACCCAGCTACAAAGGGAACACAGTAAACACCAACGAGCTCTGCGCTGCATAAAGACTCGACACTTACAGTATACTGGTGCCGAGAAAGGGGTGAACATAGTTAGGGAATTGCGCACGGGGCTCGACGGTCTTTATGAGGCGTCGGAGGCTATGGTGTGAATGCGCACGCTCGGAACCCGTGAACGCTGTCGCGCGCACCCGTCGCCACAAGGTTCTAACTCGTAAATTCCTCGCCTCCTTATCAGTGCCATGATGTAGCGTGCCTTGCACGACGCATTACTGTACTAGTCAATGAGGTATTTCACTGGTATATGAGCGTCAGAAGGAACTCTAAGAGCTGCTTCGATTGATTCATGAGGCGAAAATGAAAGCCTACCTCTCACGGCTAGCTTCTATCCCATTCCCGTAGCGGCTTGAGAGCAAAGCGTGGCTGATGAAGGTACCGCACGTCGGCCGTACGGGCAATTGTCATGCAAAGCGCATGACACTTTCCCCGCGATCGAAGGTACTCCCACCAGTGGCACGTACTAGCGGCTAGTGTGACTTGCCCGCACACAGCCGTGGTAAGAAGAGCGCTGGCACAATGGCACGTACTAGTAAGTAGACTCGAACCCATCAGGTAGCATCGATGGGACACTTACCGCCTCGCGAGCAACCTCCAACCCGCGGACTCGGAGCAGCAGATAGCCTGCAGGTGATACGGGCTCAATTGATACGCACGACAAGCGCACTGAGCATACCAACTAGAGTATAGAGGTACCTTACTCAATTGCAAAGCGGGATCTAATCGTGCGGTGGGTATCTCCCCGTCGCACAATGGACACCTGTTTATCATGTCAGGACCCAGGGAAACCAAACCTCGACCGTATGCGTTGAATGCAGCAAGGCGGCATCTCTCTGGCAGGCGCTCTTGACTGGCCATCTTCCGTGACTCAAGTGAGACGCGATGATTGTACGATACGTGAGCATTCTTGACTGCGCTACGCAAAGTACATGACGACTTCTTCCCGCCCTCAGAACCACTTGATACTCAGCCACTTGCATGACTAGAGCCGTCGGCTTGGGGTAACGAAGTTGTCGTGATGTCCTGGGTTATTTGATTTGCATATCACAACACATTCAAGTTGAGGCAACCTGAAGGTGAAGAAATACCACCACTTGTCCAGGACAAGCGGTGATATCAATGCTTGACTCGCTTGCATGAAACACTTGCTCCAATGCAGAGCTGCTGCCACTCGACACTCAGCAGCGGAAGCAGTGTGTCGGTACGACGAGTAGTGAAGGAGGACGGAATAGCACTCACGCGCCAGGCGATGATCTACAGCGGTCCTCTACGGCCACAATGCGAGCTGAAGGGTGCGCTAACGATGGAGGTGCGAGCGTCGCGGTAGGAGCGGGAAATCGCGCTGGCCTTTCCGCGGGCGTTGCCCTCCAAAGTCATGATCTGTAGCTATGGATGAGGGCAAGGTGATCGGGGGTCTAGGATGCACTTACAGATCGGCGGGTCACCCGACTGTAAGTGCGAGCTTGCAGTGAGATGCCAAAGAGATGCCATGCAGAGAGAAGCGTCTTATGAAGAGTCGCCTTCAGGGCAGACTGCGCAGCGAAAGCTTGAAAGCCGCACATGACCCGGTACTACCATCGAGCGATCGCCCCAGATATTGGGTTATACGCTTCGGTTCATTGAGTCCGTATCAAGTCGTGCGCGTATGGAGTAGGACTCGGGCTCAGAAGGCGGAGGCGTAGAGACCATAGTCGAATGGGCACGATCTCATCCCGGCTTCCTGCGTGAATCATAGTGATGTAGTGGGCGAGTCAAAAAGGTACACCAGCAGGCAAAACCAGACGATGTCATGCTTCCTCAGCGACATGAAGAGAGTCCATGATTCGCTCGAGCCCGGTGTTACCGCCTAGCCTTGATAGTTCCGCTCGAATCTGCGTCTCGAGCGAGCGCAGAACCTTCACTGTGTAATCAAATGACTTCGTGTGATTCTGCAGATAGTTCACGGCGTGTCGCTTCAGCGTCGGTGTTGTCGGTCGTTTCTGGAGTACATCTACCGAGCAGTCAGCGTGAATAGGTAGTGTGCACGAGGCGAGACGCTTAACTGAGAACTTGGCGATTTGAGGTGTCTGCTCGGACTGCATGCACGATCGGGAACGAGAATTTGCCCTCCGTTAGGTCTTCGGCGAAGCCTTTGTTGTCGGCATACTAGCGAAGATTTAAGTGAAAATTGCGGGAGTTAAGAACTGATTCGCATACCGTTGGGCTCTGGAGGTTCATGTAGTCGTCACGAATCTGATAGTATACGCCAAAGAGCTCTACAAGGGGGACGTAGTCACTGGCAGGATGATGTCAAAAAGTTGACTACGCGCGCAAGCGGATCACGCTCACACATCGGTATTCTTCGTGGAGCATGCCATCATGAGCTTCACAGCGACGCGGAACAACCCGCCAGTCTCTGTGGATGAAGATAGGTGAGAGGAAGTTACTAAGCAGAGATACTCACTCACTCTGGTTTACCATGCTCACATACTCTTCTTCGGTCGGACACTGAAGCGAGTCGCGCCACAACAACTCCAGCCCCTGGCCGCGATGCAGAGCCAGCAACTCGGCTTGAACATGACAGCATATGAGCACCATGACATACGTGTGCGCACACTGGAAATACCTGTTACTATACGATCCAACTCGTTGAAGGGAATGAGGCGGTCGTTCTGTCCATCGGTAGGATCAGGCATGCCGATGCCAGATCGTAGACTGAACAATTCTTGGTACGCGAGGAAGTACACGTAGTTCGCCGAGTTTATTGTTTGTGGGATGCCATAGATCTTGTGTGAGGCTGAGCACTGATATCAGGACGCATGCGGGCCCGGTACGCAGAGTCAACTCACCTGGTACACCCCGCCGCAGCTGAGCATCGTCTTCGATATCATCTATGCTAGACCTTGATTACGATGTGACTTGAGGCGACGGCATGTATCACTCACAGCAAGCTAGCTGTATGAAGCATCCCTACGACCTTGGTGATGGTACTGAGCTTGTCCGCCGGTACTTCTAACCACTGATTGAACGCCGCTAACATCAGCCCGCGGATGTCCTTCCCCGGAACGGCGTTGATGTGCGTGAATGGTTCTAGGAGGGCCTAAGCGTTCGTAAGGCCACTACTGTGTATCTGGAGGAAATGACATACCGTTTCATTTCGATCGGACCACGCTCGACTTTCGGAGAGGATGCGCAGAGCATCGAAGGTTTCTCTCGACGAGTCACTTGCCATGATTCATTATCTAGCTTATTTTTTGTCTGACAGCTTATTTGACTGTATTCCCTTGGCTTCCCTGTGCGTATAATCACGAAAGTGCAGAGGACAGTGGGGGTTAAGGACGTAAATGCGGCGCCTGCGTCAAGAGACCACCCAGTGACTCGAGCGCTGGGCGATGTTCGTAGCCGCCTGCAACACTTTTCTCCGCGACCAAAGCTCGTAGGCCTCGAGGTCGTTCTTTCGCCTCTGTTTTCGTTCTTGTGTCTACGCCCTCAACCAAAGTGCCTCCAAAAGCGACTTTCGCGCGATTAAAAGCCCGGGAGAAGGCCCCCGGTGTTATGGGCAAATCCGACATCCAGTCGTGGCTGGCCTCTACCTCGAACGATGCTGGCGATGAAGAACACACCAATGGGCATGCGAGTAACAGTGGACAATGGAAGAGAGAATACGTCCTGACGGACTGGTCAAAAGCTCTGGAGGCGGCACGCAGCCGACTCCTTACAAGCAGCACGAAACTTCGTACTCGGTTCCTGAGAGAAGAACTGCTGGTCATGGCCAAGCATGGAGGTGAGGTGCTCGGTTTTGGGTGATTCTCCCTTATGTTGACGAGGTCTCATTAGACCTCAGTTTATCTCAAACTCTCGACATCTTCAAGTTGTTGACCCTGACGTACTCTCGATATGTCGATACACCATCGAGGGAGGCAGTAGAGACAGTTGGAAGAGAACTCGTGAAGAGGGACGAGTTGCGCGGGATGCCTGACGGTGAACCGGACGAGAGTCCGCTAGGAGTGACGGAGCAGATCATCGGATGGTTAGTTCACGAGGTCGGGCATATCTCGAAGCTATCCAAGTGCGTGAATCCGGTCATTACTCCTGCTTATGCAAGTCTCATCGTTGCCATAGCTCCCATGCTGCCTCCGACATGTTTGTTTTGCTTGGATGGAGCTGCGGGATCTACGACGTCTGCCTATCCAGTAACCCCGACTTTACCTCGAAGCCCGCGTGGGGCCCTCTCGTCGGCGTGCTGGCCACCCTGATAGACATGATTCTCGACAAGTCAACACGTAGTAAGGCGGCGATCGAGAAGGGTGCCCTTACCCGCGTACGGCGAGCATTGCGATCGGTGTGTATCGCCGTCCCATTTGTGCGAGAGCCCCATGTTGAGCACGGCCATTAGCATCCCAGTGCTATCACGAACGTTATGCAGACCCTCCTGCTAAAGCCGAAGACAAGCCCTACACCTCTCTCGATAGTGCCGTTGCTCGGTATCTGCGTTGATGTCAAAATTTGTCTGAAGAATGTGAAAGATGAGAGTCTCAAGGTGCTTGATCCCGCCCTCAAGGTGCGTTTTCGTTTGTTGTGTCAAATATCTTCTCATTGGTTTCTCCAGGTTGATATTCTCAACTTCTATGGGAGCAATGTTTTGATGTCCAAGACCCCAGTGGGCGCTCATACTGTGGTACGCGTCCGTGCAGTTAATCTGCAAGCTCATAAGCGTCTAAGACGAACTGCAGTCTGCGTTGCATGGCTTCTTCGAGACCTTCGCAACTGAGGAAGACTTGATATCTATGGTCCTTCCAACAGTAGAAAAGGCTCTTCTACGTTCTCCCGAGATATCACTAGCAGGTACTGCACCGAGTCATGTTCCACTTAGCGTGAAGGGCTAACCCCGACGACCCAACAGTTGCGAATGGCTTCGTCAGCGCGTACTCGCATGATCTCGAAGGTGACTCGTTCCACAGACTACTGACACCCGTTCTGAATAGTGCCAAGTCGAGCAATCCCAATGTTCGCACCAACGCTGTCTTGCTCTTCGGGTCTATCGTCCAGAAGACGCATCAGGCTTCAGACGTCGATCTGGCTGTGAAAGAGCTGCTTACGCTCCCGAAAGCGGGCAAGACCGCCGGGCCCGATCACCGAGTCGCGCTCTACACTATGCTCGGCACCGTGAAGCCATCACCTGCCTCTGTTGCAATCCTTGAAGCTGGCCTACCGCTGCTCGCGAAGGAGACTCACGACTCTGCTGTGTCTGCTCTTGCCGCTTCGGTGACTCCTCATCTCTCACACTGTCTACACGAGGACCTTCCTATCCCATCTGATCTAATGGCGATACTCGCCAAGGAGATGACCAGTGCGAAACCGGTCGTTCGACGGGCTACATGTAATTTGGTAGCAGATGCGTTTGCGACTCTCCGACTCATCGAGCAACCCAGTTCTGCGGCGGAAACTTTCGGACGCGCACTCTTGCCTGCGTTCGAAACGAATCTGAAAACGGTAGCGTCGAACCCACTCAATGCACCTGCGGGGCCCCTTGAGGGATACACCGCCGTCGCCACTCTACTGGGGCGGATCTCTGCATCCCCCGGTTTTGGTGAGCTTGTCTTGTATGGCTAGCTGCGACGGTCCTGACTGCGCTGCTTTCAGGTGACTTTATCGCTCGCAATTCAACGCTCCAATCTATACTTACGGCGGGCGCAAAGCCGTCTTTCTTGCTATGGGACAAGGTGTATCAAAAGCTTGGCAGTCTCGAGGAGGAAAACTGGCTGCTGTATGCAGCGGAGGCGACTCTTCTCTACTTCAACAAAGAACTCTCGCAGAACGGGCAAGCGTGGTCTGTAGTCCCTGCCGTTCTAACTCAACTTGATGTTTATTTTTGTACGGTTCTTCAGTGCTATGATCGGCATGGTATTCTTGCACTTGGTCGTCAGTGGTCAGCATCAGTTAGTGCGCCGTCGGACGCTTGCTGCTCTGGAAGCTAGTGCTGCACTGTTCCCGGAGATCGTCAATCAAGCGGCCATCTCTGCACTCTCTAGCTTTCTCTCAAATGACAAATCGTCGTCAGCTACCAGCAGCTCAGAAGAGACTAGTTCTACCAGTCACCTCGGCGATCGCCTGGCGGTGTTTTGTCTAGCTTCATTTGCGAGTCGCGGTAGTTGTGAAGAGCAAGCTCGCAAGTCGAGCCTTGTCAACTTCGTAGTCCTCGCGCATCATCCAGCAGTAGGCACGTTCGTCATCTCTCAGGTTGTGTTCGACTTCCCTCTAACGACCGATTAGGTGGCAAGTCCCGGCAACTCTGGATCGATCTGTGCCAGAAAGCTCGGATAGATCCACATGACCTCCTGAGCGAACGGGCGGATGACATATTGCGCAACGTCCTCAGCGTTGGCAATTCACAATCGAAGGTAGGGGCAAGGCGCATTACTGAGTTAGGCTGTCTAGTCTGATGGGTTAAACAGTCTGACTCAAGCCTAACTGCCGCGAGCTTCAACGCCATTACGACACTCACCTTTGTTGCTCCCGAGGTTTTCCTTCCTCGCCTCACGGAGAAGTTGCAAGGCGATCTGGACGTCGACAAGATCAACAGTCTTACCGAGACTGACCTCGCGATTTGGGCTACTCCAGAAGGCCAAACCTATGTTGATGGTCGGTCGGCTTGCTAGATTGAAGTTATGATATACTAATATCCCATTTCAAGTATTATCGGCGAAGAAGTCGGACGAACCCGTGAAGAAGGGTAAAGGATACAAAGACGCGCAGTGGGAAGCCGAAGTTCGCAAGTCTCTCGCAAACAAGAAGGCATCCGCAGCATCATCGCTGTCGAAGCAGGATCAAGCCCTAGTAAACGCTCAGCTGGAGAAAGAGAGGCAGATTCGTTCGCAAGTGAATGGTGTGAAAGCAAGGCTTGAACGTGGCTTGAACCTCGTGCACAGTCTGAACGCCGCTGGCGTGGGTGAAATGAGCTCGTACCTCTCTTCTGTCGCAGGCACTCTCCTGAGAAGCTTCACGACCACGGCGGTCAAACTGGTTGGAAAGGTTTTATTCGAGAGATACTCGGTATGTGCTCCGCCGGGTGTCCAGTAACATACGTTGACCTCCCGTCAGGAACTAGCGCAAGCCTGTTCAGAGCGACTGGAGACCTACCGTAGCCAAATCGGCGTCGCGACGTTACGCAGCCTAGATGTTGACGGCATACCCGAGGAATTCCAGCTCGAACCGCTCAACTGTGAGTTCACTGCCGGGTCCGACTGCGCCCGATCTTATAGATTCTCCAGCGCTCGTAATCCGGGTTCTGTATAGGCTACGAACACTATCCGAGCAAAGCCCATTTGATGTTGCCACCTTTTCATACGCGTCACCGCTACTGAGCGTCGTTCTCTCAAAAGGGGGCATCGCACTGGAAGAAGGAGATGACCCCCTAGAACAAGTAACGCTAGCGGTAGATATCGTCAAATTCCACGCTGGTGAATGTGAGGATATCATTTACTCCCACATTGATGTGTTCGGCTTATATCATCCTTTCAGTCTCTGAACCGGCATATCCTCGACGCAGGACATGCGAAGACCTCCTGCACGTCATCAAGAGTCAGCCCAAACTTGCTAAGGATGCTGCATCAACTTTGATTGAGATTGGCCAGTCTATGCAATCGACTGCGACGCCGGATGAGATCCAGGCACTCTTGCGTGGTACCCTCCAGCAGGAAGTATACGTCCGAAATGCATGCCTGCAGACTCTCCAAGTAAGGAGCACTGTTCAAGAGAGTGCACACTTCGTTTATGCGACTGTTAGCCCTTCGATCTTACAGACCTTGACTGGTCTCCGGAAATATGGGTCGCATGCCATGATGACGACGAACAAAACGCGAGGTTAGCCCGTCGCATATGGGAAGACAACGGCATGGACATCCCTGAAGCATTCGTGGAAGTGACACTGCCTTTCTTCGGTGCGTCCGTTGCTTAGGGTTCTCTGTGAATTCACTGGTAGTAAGACAATGCACAGAACATGAAAACGCTTACGTTCGGGCGGGTGCCGCCGCCGCACTCTCTGAGGCAGTAACGGAGCACTGGCCGCTGAAGGCTAGCCAGGTCGTCGGCGCTCTGCAGGAATCTTATCGCGAGAAGGTGAATACATTCGTGGCAAGGTTTCGGCTTCTCTCACGTCCAATGTAGGCCAAGGTCCTCGCACCCGAGTTCGATGAATACGTGCGTAATATTTACCTAGCGATACTCTCTGAGCCGTTTACAAAGAAGGGATACAGGGGATGGTTATTGCTCAAAGTTTGGATCGCGCGGATCCATGGCCAGCGCGTGTCGCGATCGCTCGGGCCTTCGAGCTACTTGGACCGGCTTTTGATGACGGAAATGTCGAGCCTTTCTTCAAGTTTCTCATTCAGGATGAAGCCCTCGGAGACCGCCATCCTGACGTTCGCAGATGCATGTTGACTGCAGGCACGACCGTCATAGATCTCCACGGCAAAGCACACCTCTCCGGCCTCATTGCCATGTTCGAAGCCCAGCTCTCCGGAAACACAGCGGCCACGGAGGCCGCCGATCAGATCAAGGAGGCTACTGTCATTCTCTTCGGCCGCGTTGCTCGGCATCTGGACCCTTCAGACAAGCGCATGCCTCAGATAGTCGAGCGACTTATTGAAGCTCTGAAAACTCCGTCAGAACAAGTGCAGATCGCTGTATCGGACTGTCTAGCGCCGCTGGTGAAGGTCATGCAATCCCCCGTATCAGAGTTGGTCGATCGGCTACTGCACGAACTATTCGAAGCACCGAAGTATGGAGCGAGGCGAGGCGCTGCTTACGGGCTCGCTGGAGTTGTCAAAGGGGCAGGCATTGCCGCGATGAAGGAGTTCAACATCCTCGAGCGCCTCAAGGCAGCCGCTGAAGACAAGAAGCGACACGAGGCTCGGCAAGGTGCGATGTTCGCACTCGAAACGCTCTCCGCTACATTGGGTCGACTCTTCGAACCATATGTCATTCATATCCTCCCTGTACTCCTGTCGTCCTTCGGGGACTCAACTCCAGATGTTCGGGAAGCCACCCATGATGCTGCCCGAGTGATCATGGGCAATATGTCTGGCTACGGTGTCAAGACTATCCTGCCAGACCTGTTGTCTGGGCTTGATGAAAAGCAATGGCGCACGAAGAAAGGCTCCATAGAATTGCTCGGCATGATGGCGTATTGTGCCCCAAGACAGCTATCCCAATCGCTGCCCATCGTCATTCCTCGCCTGACGGACGTGCTCACGGATTCGCATGCGCAAGTACGCGCAGCGGCGAACAAGAGTTTGAAACAATTCGGAGAAGTAATCAGCAATCCCGAGATCCAGTCGCTCGTCCCCGTTTTCCTCAAGGCTATGGTCGATCCCGCGAAGACTCCGAATGCGCTGTCTTCTCTGCTCAAGACGTCCTTCTTGCATTACATTGATCACTCTTCTCTGGCACTGGCAAGTCGCATCCGTGGAATGGAGCGTACCTATCTCTGACACGTTACATTAGGTCGTACCCATCATCGAGAGAGGACTGCGAGAACGCAGCGCTGACACGAAAAGGAAGGCAGCGCAGATCGTCGGTAACCTCGCTTCGCTCACCGACTCGAAGGACTTTGTTCCGTACTTGAATCAATTACTCCCCATGGTCCACGTGGTTCTCGCTGACCCAGTCCCGGAGGCAAGGGCAACAGCGGCGAAGGCACTCGGCACCTTGGTCGAGCGGCTTGGTGAGATCCATTTCCCTGACCTGGTCCCAGGTTTACTACGAACCCTCAAGACCGATACCTCTGGCGTCGACAGACAAGGAGCTGCTCAAGGCTTGAGCGAGGTTCTGGCCGGGCTTGGTATGGAGCGAATGGAAGGCTTGCTTCCGGATATCATTGCAAATGCGCAGTCGCCTCGGAGTACTGTCCGCGAAGGCTTCATGTCCCTTCTTGTCTTCCTTCCAGCAACCTTCAGCACCAGGTTCCAACCGCATCTGCCAAAGATCATTCCGCCCATCCTAAGTGGTCTGTCTGACTCCGAGGATTACGTTCGCGACGCAGCGATGCGCGCCGGGCGGATGATAGTCACGAACTATTCCACCAAAGCCATCGATTTACTCTTACCGGAACTCGAGAGAGGGATGTTCGACTCCGGTTGGCGCATACGGGTGCGTTTTATGCTGATCTAGCGTGATGCAAGTTGTTCATTGTGACACAGCAATCGTCTATTACGCTTGTCGGAGAATTGCTCTTCAAAGTGTCTGGTATTAGCGGCAAGGCGGAGATTGAAGAGGACGAAGAGGCTGCTGACACTGCTATGGTGGAAACCTCGCGTCGCGCCCTGGTAGAAGTTCTTGGTGCCGAACGTAGAGACCGCATTCTTTCTGCGCTCTATCTCGCTCGCCAGGATGCGGTTAACGTCGTTCGCCAATCCTCCATCCACATCTGGAAGGCTCTGGTACACAACACCCCGCGAACCGGTACGCTATCCGAGATCTCTCAGTCCGTGGCTTGCTAACTCATATTCACTTAGTGCGCGAAATACTCCCAGAACTCATCAACCAGATTATCTCCTTGCTTGCAGGGCCTGAGGTCGACCAACAGGAGGTAGAGTCTGAAGATACAAGCCCATGTGTCTCTCTAATCGTCTGTGTTGATAGACGGCAGGGCGAACAATTGCAGAGTTATGCCGCAAGTCTGGGGACAAGATTCTGGGCGAGATTGTCTCCATACTGAAGTCAAAGTCTACTTCGACTGATCCGAAGACCCGAGAAGGAGTCTGCTTGACTCTTTGCGAGCTCATGTAAGTTGTACCTTCTTGCTTCCCCCCGCAGACATGCTCAACGGGTGCACCAGGGAGAGCACGACGGACGCTCAGCGAGAAGGCCACGAAGATGAGATTATCTCGATGGTTCGAGTAGCACTTGTCGATGACGAGGCCAATGTCCGTGCCGCGGCTGCCAAGGCATTTGACACCCTCCAAGAACACATTGGAGCGAAAGCTATAGATCAGACCATACCCACGCTACTCGAGGCTTTGCGTCAACCTGGACAGAGTTCAGGGACTGCTCTTCAAGCTTTACGAGAGGTTATGGCGGTGAGTTGTGCTCTATTGCGGTTTCCTTGGTCATCTCGGCTCATCCTCCATCATCTAGGTTCGGGCTTCTACTGTCTTCCCTGTTCTCATCCCAACGTTAACGGCTATGCCGATGACGGTGTTCAACGCCCGCGCCCTAGCCGCCCTCGTCACTGTCGCGGGCACTGCCATAAGCAGGCGATTGACCGTCATGCTCAATGCACTTGGGAAAATGCGAGAAGGCCCAGAAGTTCGAGAACAAGAGGAATTAAACGATGCAATCACTGAGGCAACGCGAGCCCTTCTTGCATCCATCTGTGACGCAGAGGGCTTAAACACGTTGATGTTACTACTGCTAGGATGGTGAGCATTCCGAAGGCTCACTGCCCTCTTTAATAATGATGACCACCTCTAGGGCCAAGCATGAGTCTGTCCAGCGTCGTGTGACTTCTTGCGAACTGTTCGCTATCTTCTGCGAGGAGTCGGACTTGGACTCTGCCCTCTACCGCGTTGACTGGATCCGACAGCTGGTTTCTCTGCTGGACGACACTCAGACCGTCGTTCATACGGCCGCCCTGCAAACCTTCGACGTATTCGTCAAGTCTATACCGAAGGATGAGCTGGAGCCGCTCGTTGTTCCCTTGCGGCGTACTATCGAGGGTACGGGTGCGCCCGGTCGGTGTGTCCCTGGGCTGAGTCTGCCCAAGGGTGTTGCTCCTACTCTGCCGATCATCATCGCTGGGTTGACTACTGGAAGCAACGAACAGCGTGAGCAGGCAGCGTATGCTATTGGGGACCTTGTCGAACGCACAGAGGAAAGCTCCATCAAGCCTTTCGTTGTGCCTTTCACTGGACCGCTCATTCGTGTAGCTACTCAAGCTACGACTTATCCTCCTGGTGTCAAGGTCGCCATCCTATCTGCCCTTAGCACGATGCTCGAGCGCATCCCGACCTTCGTTAAGCCATTCTTCCCCCAGCTACAGCGCACTTTCGTCAAGAGCGCTAGCGATCCCGCAAGCCTCGCAGTGCGAAACAAAGCCGCGGAAGGCCTAGGCATGCTTATGCGCAGCCAACCTCGTGTCGACCCTGTTATCGTGGAGCTCATCACTGGTGCACGGGGTAATGACGATGCGATCGCGAGTAGCTTGGTCTTCGCTCTTGCACAGGTGGTCAGGAGCGCCGGCCCAAATGCTGGAGAGAAGGCGAAGGAGAGCTGTGCTGAGCTTGTGGCTGACGCTTTCAGGGAGTCTCATGAAGGTCGGAGGCCTATCGTCAGCTTTGTCGTCCCATATGCTGATAGTCCTATAGATTCCTACAGGTCGGCAGTGGCCGCTCTATTTGCTGCTCTCTCATCGTACCCCGACTTGGTCAAGTCTATTATCGAGTATGTATCGTACTGTCCCTGTCCCTTCGGTCGTATTGACATCCTCTAGGTCGAATCTGGTCGGAGGTACCGCACCGTCCGCACTATCGTCTGCGTGTGTTCTGGCCGTCGTGTCGCCGGATGATGACGACGAGCAGAGCAAGCGCCAGCCGGATGTGTTCCAAAAACTTGGCGTCTTGCGGAGCGTCGCGCAGAAGATCTTGGAGAGCGCAGCCAGCGACAAGCCGTCCACGGCACGGCCTGCCCGGTTAGCAAAAGAGGCGCTCAGATCATTAGATGACGAATCTCTGCACGGGTTATTCTAGTCATTTGGTTGACGGATGCCAATCTTCACTAGCACTTTCCACATGTTATCCACGCATTGACATTCACGACAGTAACGCGAGGCTACTATCTAGAACAGCAAATCACCAGTGTAGCTCTAAACAAGGTCTATTCAATAAACTCTTTGGAACAATAGTGCTATGATGTCTATAGTACATCTTGAAGGGACGAAGCGATGTCACTTCCCCGATGATGCTATTCTGGACCAAATCTAATGATGTTGCACACACCGAATGGACGGCGTGGTCAGCAAAGCTCTGAGATAACACTTCTATAGTGCCACTGATCTACATGTGGATGTACACCGATACGAAACTGGACGCAGACAGAGGTGGTGGAAGCTATCAATGATAACGCGGTTGCAAGGGCTAGTGGCTGGTTGCGTAAGCAAATGAATCAACCCGACGTTGCCTCGACGCCGTCTTCACTACGCGCGTGGATCCCCTGCTGCCCATACCGCTCGAGCACAGAACACGCCTTTTCGATGTCATGCACCGTTCCCGCAGGCAGCACCTGGGCATTGACCTTCTCTGGCCTGTATTCACGCGTGGCTGACTTGAGCTGCTCTTCATCGCCCCTCGAGAGCTCCTTGTGCCGAATCATCAGGAAGCTCGTGACAGCAGCTGACGCGGAGAAGCAAGCATTCAGGATGAACACGGTACGGAAGCCGCCCGTATACCCGTCAAGGATGGTGACGGCCATGCTCTCGGTGATACCCAAGCCGGAAAGTTTGCTGGAGGATGCGGCAGAGAAGCGGTCACCGAGGGCAGTCGGATCGTCGATAATCGCCTTGATCACATTGGGCGACATCCCGAGGCCCACCATGGAATCTTGCAGGGCATTGTTGCTGTAAGTGGCTCCAGCGTCATCCATTTGCACAGTCTCGAAAGAACAGGGGCTACACGCACATAATTGTGGCTCCCATGGCGAGCGATAGAGTGCCCCCGAGCAGTTTCACAAACTGACGGCAATGTCTGTAAGCATTTAAGTCTCCCATTGATAGGTGGACGCACGTTTCGTACTGCAGTAACGACGGACATGTCTTTGCGTGAGACGCTCGCTTGTGCCGCTACTGTTGTTGGTTGCATCGTCTACAGACAGCATCAATATGCGTAAACCTGATCAGGAGCCTTACCGCGAAATGACATACCTGCCCGGCACCGAACCCAGAAAGCAGCATGTAGAAGACGAGAAGTACCTTTGAGGTGCTACCGGTGACTGTTGAGAGGCACCCACAGCCAATGGCCCACACCGCGAACCCAAGATACGTAATCGCCTGTGTAAGGAGCGATCAGCAGATGTCAACATTCTAGGTGCAACATGGCATGTACCCTGTATCGCCCCGTTCGGCTTACGATTTGTCCCTTTGAAGATTATCAGGATGCGCGTCGTAGACAGGGAGGAGATGGTTCCCACCGCAAGTGCACTGAAAAGAGTCTGGCTGACAAGGACCGGGAAGAGGAAAATGCCAGAGCGTATCGGCGAATAGCCAAGTGCAACTTGGAAGAACTGGGGCAGATAGAACAGCGAGGAGTAGAATACTATCCCACTATCGCACAAAGAACCGTGAGTCGATCCCGACTATGGCAAAGGTCAAAACGACGTACTTGACAAACATGGCGATGTATACTCCGGTGACGGTGATATGCTTGAATATGTACACTAGAGATGCAACGTTCAATGAAGGCTACTTCGGGAAGAGCGAGCAGGAGTGGCGTACTGGGAACGATAGGAAGCCGAGCGCCCTTCCATTCCCACACGCAGAATAGTCCTATGACAAAGAAACCTGAGCAGAGAGGAGCGATGACCACCGGCGACGACCACGGGAAGGTGACACCACCCTGTTATCACAAGCCTCAGATATACCGCAAGGATGCATGTGGACGTGACACATACCCAGATGAGAGGTAGAACTAGAAGCGTGCAACCAGTGAGCGTCAAAGCAGCGCCAGCGTAGTCGATAACTATCAATTTCCTACATACCCAAGCCGCGCTTTGTTAGGTGGTATTCCAGAAGATCAAGAGGACCACAAGTACCTCCGGAAGTTGCCTTCCACTGGCTTAAGCGGAAGGACAATCATCACGGCGGTTGTCGCAGCCAGAGAGACTGGGGGCTCAATCCAGAAGCACCACTGATCCGAATCATTGATTTAGAGTGGGAAACATCTACATCAGCGTTATCGACGGAAGCGGAGCAGGGACATACCCTCCAGTTTATCTTCTGTGCCAGAGCCCCGCCTAAAACAGGGCCGACGGCATAGCCGAAGGCAACCACGACACCAATGATGCCTTGAAATTTACCTCTGCAACCGAAGCTTGAGTTAGGCTCCAATTATAAACATAGAGAGGGAGACAACGCGATCATGCGTCACCGGATTCACGTGAAGAATTTGATACCTACCGCTCTCGCAGGCTGACAACATCCGAGATAATGATCTGGCTCATACTGATGATGGCTCCGCCACCAACACCAGCGATGCCACGAAATACGATGAGCTGTTCAATCGTGCGCGAAAAGCCTGCGAGTAGACATCCCAACATGAACAGACCCATCGCTAGGCACAGCGTGGCTTTGCGCCCAAAGATGTCACTCAAGCGGCCGTCTTTGGGGTCCAACATATATCAATACCAAATTGCACAAAATAAACACTACAAACACTCACAAAGGGGTTGGAAGGCGGTCGACGTCAGCAGATAAGCCGATGGCACCCAGGAAGCTATCGCTCCCGCGTTGAAGAACTCGCCTATGGTTGGAAGCGCGGTGGCGACGATGACTGAGTCCAAGGTGGACACGAACATGCATAGCGAGAGACCAGCGAAGACTGCCATGACCTTCTTGAACGGCAAAAGATTCGTCTGATCTGTAAGTGTGATAGGGTCCAGGGCTTGAGACTTCAACAATTGGTTTTGTTCTACGTCGAGCGTTTCGGTGGTTTCCGTACGGCTGGTCGACGTCACCGTGAATCCATCGCTAGCGGGAGTCGCCACCTGTCTGTCGTCAAGGTCAATGTGGTCAACGAGGTCAAGTTCGAGTGAGCACCGCGCCGTGGTGTTCTCGGACATTGCGGCTGTAGGATATCGCTTTCAGGGAGAGAATGAGACCGGAGCCTTGCGCACAGCGCAGCTTCGAGGACGAGACAAGGTGGCGACACCGTAGCACAAAAGGCTCAGGGACTTTGAGTGTGGTTTGGAGAGGTACACCTACGGTGCGTACTGTATTTACGGGAAAAAATGGTTGGGTCATAAAGCCAGCCGTGGGATGCATCCGACGGGCAGGCAACTGTATAGCAGCGAAGGTGCACGCCGCCCGTGTTGCTAGTGCCATGAGAAAGCGGCGCATATTCTGGAGTCTTGGAAGTCCGAAGGAGGGTGGAGCCTCCCTCTTCGTGGAGGCCCGGGAGCTGGAAGAAATCGAAGCGCGCCGCAATTTACATTCCCATTGCATCTTTCCCTTGGCAAGCCTCTACAAGGCGACGTCTTCGGCTAGCACCGACACCGTACGTCACTACAAAAGCTTCAGCTCGTGGAACGAGGGGAACTACCGTGAGCAATGCACAAGCATGGAAAAATGAGATGACACGTACATCGTGCCCCATCGCTCATGCTAGGGCTTCACTGTCGCTGCGCCTCTTGCATGCGCTTCACCTTGCTTCGCGCCTATCATACCACGCGATGTTGCCGCTAGCCCCACCGCCATTTTGGCCACCTTTGTTGCCGTTCACCCGCTACCCAGGATCTGCAGTTGTCCTCGCGTCCCTCTCGCGCTTAGCCGACGCCAATGAAACATATTCAGTATTGACAGGGACGGGAAGGGACATGCGCAACTTTTGAGAACCCCAAGCATTGTGTGAGGTCCCATCCTATAGACATCCGTCAAGGTGCAATTATCAGCGAATTAGGGGGGAAGAATATAGGTGCTCTGAGCGTAGGCAGCCACAATCGCGTAGAGCGTGCGCTGCTTCTGGGATATCCCGGGAGGCATCGCGCTCGCATCGGGCCCAAACCTACCATACAATGGGTCTTGAGCCTTCGCACGAAGCATGAAATGTCCACGGCACGCATCTCAATACATTGTCGGATTGTTTGAGCGATCGAGGGTAGTCTGCCGTCGTGGCGCCCATGAATATCGATGCGTTGCTTCTTTCGCGTCCTCGAGTGGCATATTCTCCCGCCGCTGCACTGGCTATGGGTATAGAAGTGTCGTAGAACCTACCTGCGGAGGTCATCGAGCGATGTGCTCGGCGTTGTCTCCGGTAGATCAGCACCCTCCCCCGGCCCGCAAAATCCCGTACAATTGAACTGATCAATTGATCAACGGGGGCGGTAAACAGCATGCGTCTAGACACCTGCTCGCTGAGATGTAATGTGATGCTGTATTGCTTCGACAATTGATTTATGGGTAGTGTCCTGCGATCGCCGAACTATCAATGGAGTAAGTCTTGGCTCACGACTGGGACCTACCCACGTACATACGGGCCCCGCGTAGTTTCCCGGATATGCCCCTCATGGTGCTATGACGCCGTGGAATAGTCACTTCGGGGGCCTTTATGACCCATGAGACTCGAACTGCGGCCCCAGCTCAGGAAGGTAACTGGGAGTACGATGAGCGAAGGGCGCATTTATCATTCACCACTACCAGGATGTTGCGTAGACCAGGCAGCAGGGGTAGCAGAGCCAAGAAATCGGGTAGAGCACGCGCCTGGAGACGTGCAACGCCAAGCCCAGCGCAGTTGCATTCGACCCGTCGAAATGCGCGATTGCATATATCTTATCGCGAAGCACGATCCATCTGTAGAGATGCGTCATGCACTGGCCCGGGATTACAAATAGTAAGTTCTTGAAGTGCTCCAGTATTGAGTGATCAGAAATAGCATTAACCATGAATCACTCATGCACTCACCCGCAGAAAAAGCGCACCTACTTTGAGCGGGGGCCGATATTGGGGCGGGTGACTTCAAGATATCGAACGCTCTTTCTGCTTCCAAGTCAAAAGTCGGTGATGCATGCTGCATTCTGTTGCCACAAGGTGCATCGAAGATCACGGTATAAGTCTTGACTTTTCAAGAAAACGCGGAGCCGATTACCCTATGATGGCCACTTCTGAACGTCTAGGCGCAGCGACTGCACCCGCTCGCCGGGCATTTGCTGACTGACCGCTCCCGATTGAGCATATTGCTTCGCGAATCCACCTCTTTTACTGTGCAATGTTTTTCATGAGATCCGCCAAGACATAGATATCGGAGGCAACGGAGAGAGTGAATGAGGCGTACCAGGACAATGCCACCTTCCCAAACTGCTGCGCGCCGTTTCTCTTTCAACGCAGTGAGAATCGTCGGCGTGCTTCGAACGGGGCCCGCCCGAGCCTGAGACAGAGAAGAAAGATGTGCGCAGCGTGAACAGCGCACGCCGCTCATTTATCTATCACATCCGTCGTTCACTCGGGGCTCGAAGTCGAGGAGTCCTACGAGATGCACAAGTGAGTGAGGTGGTGGGCAGTGGAGAGGCCAGCTTATCTCATGCAACCAGCTATGTCTGTCTACATGGTCGCGTAGGGCACAGCATTGTCACCGAGAACCAGACAGTTGGAGCGATAGGACATTGCCTTGCTCTCTCGGGGACTCCAAGCGCGACCTTCTAACGCATGCGTAGGATGTCTTCTGAATCGGAAGTTTCTCCGCATGGGAAAGGCGCCGCTCGCTCACCATGCTTCTCAATGCCATGAATATAACCTCCAGCCAGTTCTACAAGGTGCGGCTCAGCTCGTGTCATGGTGGTGTGAGACGAATGAATCAGCCTACCCGTCCAGGCTCACGTTCGCCCGAGGTTCGAACGCGCCCTGCGTCGCTACCTGCCTTCCACGAATTACGGCTCCCCGTCGGCGCTCCTCAGGGATGGTCAACTAGATAACCTCACTTGCTCTTTCGTCTTCATGTGCTATGTTAAATTAGGAAAACTGCTGCGCATGCAGAAGCGTACTCCGAAGACGTGGGCAGATTGTTGGGGGTGTGGTATCTCGAACATGTGTACCAAATGGTAAAGAAGAAAGCAGGCTCTGTGAGGTTCTAAGTAGTTCCGGTCGAGTGAGGTGCAGGATGTCCAAAGGTAGACGAATGGGAGTACTACACCGTGACCAATCGGGCCATGTGGACGGTAAGTTGAACGACTTTTGCGTGTCCCTATCGCCGGTTTTATTCAGGTTCTGTGATGTTTTCTACCCCCTTGGCATAGCAACGCCAGATGCACAGAACTGCTGCCAGCGTAACGGACATGATAGCATGTATAGAATCGTGAGAACACTGAGACGGGTAACTCCGGCATCTCCGACATGATCCTCAGCCACTCGTCAGCCACCGTGAATTTCCGGGGAGCACATGCACACAATGCGGCGTGGAACTCATGAGCATTGATGGGAGATATCCAGGTGTGGAAGGTGATGTAGTTCACGACAACGTCGGAGGTGCATGAGTACCACCAGTGTATCTAAGCAGATCGATCATGTCGAGGTCTATGTAACCGGAACAACGCTGTTGATGTAAGGAGACTAAGTGATCTATCGGACGGGATGAATCTATAGAGCGGACGCGAGGAGATCTATATAACGGAATGGGACAGTTCATCTAGCGGGAGGCTATGCGGTGTATCTAACAAAATCTAAGCAAGTCCGAACGTCGCAAATGAGTGTGGTTTCTCAACATGGAGTCGCATCGACACTGTCTGCACTTCGTGCACGGGGTCCTTGCTGCTCGTACAACTCGAGCACTGAACATGCCTGCTCAATGTCTTGCTCCGTCCCCGCCGGCAGCACTTGGACACTGACACCGTCCTTGTCCTTCTCGGACCCGCCTGATCGTCCCGCGGCCTTGAGCTGCTCGTCATCGCCTCTCGAGAGTTCCTTGTGCTTAATCATCAGGAAGCTCGCGATAGCCGCCAGAGCAGAGAGACACGCATTCAATATGAACACGATTCGGAAGCCCTCTGTGTAGCCGTCGAGAATGGTGACGGCCATGCCGTTGGTGATATCTAAACCGGCAAGTTTGTTGGACGAAGAGGCAGAGAAACGGTCGCCGAGGATCGTCGGATCGTCGATGATCGCCTTGATCGCACTAGACGACATCCCTAGGCTCATCATAGCATCTTGCAGGGCGTTGTTGCTAGGGTTGGTCACGGCGTCATTAATTGCACAGTGTCGGAAGCACCAAGAGTATACGCACGTGATCGTGGCTCCGATGGCAAGTGACAAAGTACCTCCGAGTAGCTTAACGAACTAGGTATGAGACGTTAGCGAATGTATAAAACACACATTGATGAGTTTCACGTACGTTCCGTACTGCAGTGACAACTGACATATCTTTCCGCGAGACGCTCGCTTGAGCCGCCACCGTTGTCGGTTGCATCGTCTGCAGAGAAAGTTGGCACACCATACAGATCATGCCGCTATTGCACATACCTGACCGGCGCCAAACCCTGAGAGTAGCATGTAGAAGACGAGAAGCGCCTTCGGAGTGCTACTCGTGACTGTTGAGAGGCAGCCGCAGCCAACGGCCCACACCGCAAATCCAAGGTATGTAATCGCCTGTGTCAGGGAGAATTAGCAGAATCTTACGGCCCAGACGTGTAACGAGCATGTACCCTGTACCGTCCGGTCCGGCTTACAATTTGTCCCTTTGAGGGTTCTCAGAATGAGCACAACATGGAGACGTAAAGTGGAGTATCCTCACCGCAAGGGCACTCATGAGAGTCTGGCTGACCAGGACAGGGAAGAGGAAGATGCCAGAGCGTATGGGCGAATAGCCAAGTGCAATCTGGAAGAACTGCGGCAGGTAGAACAGGGAGGAATAGAATACCATCCCACTGTCGCACAGGACCGTGAGCCAACACCCCACCATGATGCAGTCACGGACGACATACTTGACAAACATGGCGATGTATACTCCGGTGACGGTGATGTGTTTGAATATGTACACTGAATCACAAAGCAGCTCATGTTTGATCAAGAGCGCAACCGAGCGAGCAGGAGTGACGTACTGGGAACAATGGGCAAACGTGCACCCTTCCACTCCCATAGGCAAAACAGGCCTATGACAAGGAACCCGGAACAAAGAGGAGCGAGGACAACCGGCGAAGACCACGGAAAAGTAACGCCGCCCTATTCGCACGTGAGTTACATATGCCCTAGGGGTGCGCGTGTATGGGAGGACGCACCCATATAAGAGGCAGCACTAGAAGCGTGCACCCGATCAACGTCAGCACCGCGCCCGCGTAGTCAATGACCATCAACTTCCTAACAGCGATCGGTACAGATCGTTTAGTGTGTTCCGTTTGTGAGATGCGGGTGGCTACACAAACCTTCGGAAATTGCCTTCCACTGGCTTGAGTGGGAGGACGAGCACGACGACAGCTGTCGCCGCCAGGGAGACCGGGGGCTCAATCCAGAAGCACCACTGATACGATAGAATGATTCAGACGAACATTAGCGTTATGCGCGGCGGAAATGGAACGGGCACATACTCTCCAGCTGACTTTCTGCGCCAGGGCGCCGCCCATGACAGGGCCGACAGCGTAGCCGAATGCGACTACCACCCCAATGATGCCTTGATATTTGCCACTGCCAACGCAAACTAGCATGAGTCGGGTTGAAGAAGAACAACACAAGTATGCGCAATTGGAAATATGATAAGCGGTACCCACCGTTCTCGTAGGCTGACTACATCCGAGATAATGATTTGGCTCATACTGATGATGGCTCCTCCACCAACGCCAGCGATCCCGCGAAACACGATGAGCTGTTCAATGTTGCGCGAGAAACCAGCCAAGAGGCAGCCTAGCGTGAATAGACCCATCGCGAGACATAGCGTAGCTTTCCGCCCAAAGATGTCGCTCAAGCGACCATCTGCACGAGTTCGACAACGATCAATACCCAAATATATGCAATGAGTAAGATTACTCACAAAGGGGCTGGAAGGCGGTCGATGTGAGCAGATACGCAGACGGCACCCATGAAGCGACGGCACCGGCATCGAAAAATTCGCCTATAGTGGGAAGAGCGGTGGCGACGATGACCGAGTCCAGTGTGGACACAAACATGCATAGCGAGAGACCGGCGAAGACTGCCATGACCTTCCTGAACGGCAGAAGGTTCGTCTGATCTGTGAGCGAGATGGCATCTGAGGCTTGGGCCCGGGCTCCCGACTTCGACGGCAAGTCCTGCTCCACGTCGAGTGTGTTGGAGGTTCTAGTGTGGCTGACGGTTGTCACAGTGGCTCCGTCATCGTCGAGCGTGCTGGTGGTTCTTGTGTGGCTAGCAGGCATCGCCACCTGTCTGTCGTCGAGGTCGACGAGGTCAAGCTCGCGTGAGGACCGCGTAGTGATTTCCACGGGCATGGCAGCTTCGCGGCGTTGCTCCAAGGTCGTTGCAGGGAGGGAAGAAGGCCGCTAGCGTGCGCACAGCGCAGGTTCTAGGACTAGACAAGGTAGCGACACCGTAGCACAGAAGGCTCGGGAGATATGAGTATGGTTTTGGGTGGTACGCCACTACGCACCCTTTGTAACAATAATCGAATGGTTGACTCGTGGACCAAGCCGAAGGATCCACCCGACGAGAACGACACGGTGCAGCGGCGATGCCGCGTCGAACGTACGCGCCTGCTGTGCTGTGTTGCTAGTGCCATGAAGCAGCGGCGCGCTTTCTTCAGTCTTGGAAACTAAAAAGAGGGTGCGAGTTCCATCTTCTTGGAGGCTTGAGCTGCAGAACAACAAGATCGAAGCGGGCCGGTATTCGTATTTCCACTGGTTCTCTTCCTTGATAAGCCTACAAGCGCGACATCTTCGGCCAGCCCCGGCGAAGTGCGTCACTGCGCGGGTTGTAGCTCATCTATCGAGAAAGCCGTAAGCAATCGTGCACACGAGAAACTATGATAAGACGCATTCATCGTCGCTCCTTAGACTTTGCCACTGTCCCCAGGCCTTTTGCAGATGGGGCTTTGCCCTCATTTCCGCTGACTGTGCCACGCCTCGTTGTCGCCACCCTTTTGACCAGCTTCCTCGCTGTCCGCCCGCTTCCGAGAATCCGCAGTCGTCCCTGCGTCGTTCTTATGCTTGGCCGGCGGTGCTGAAACGAGTTTGGGGTTGACGTAGACGAGACGACCTCCACTTCTGAAGGCCCCTAAGCACGTTACGTTCTCTGAGCACAAAGGCATGGTGAGAATCAAGCAGTAGAACACAAAGACTCGATTATGCACTGGCAGCGCGCCCCGACGTATTAGGCAGCCACAACCGCGTATGACACCCTCCGATTCCGGGATACTCCCGGAAGCCTCGCACCCGCGCCGGGCTATGGGCCAATCCCTACGTCGCAGTCGGCTGTCACATCTTCGCGTAATCCACCGCCGAGTGTGTCTTGGCACGGTGATCGAGGGTACAGTATTAAGCCCGCCATTGTGGCGCCTTGGTGGCGCCCGAGAATGTCGCCTCGCTGCTTCTTCCGTGTTCCCGAGTAACACTCACGCTCGTTTGCTGCCGCTGTTCTTGGTAGTATGGCATTGGAAGCATTGCATAACCAACCTGCCTACGAGCGTCATCGAGCAACGTGCTCGGGGCGTCCGGAGCTTCTGCACGTTGCTGCTTTGCAATGTTGCATATGGGACAGTGAAGGGGGGCGACAACGAGGCCGCGTCTATAAGACATCTGGGCCTACGTAGAGAAGTAAGTAGGTGTGATAATGTGGAGAGCTCGTCAAGATGCTGGGCGTGCACACTTGCCAAGCATTACTCTAAGAGTTTGTGTCCGCCTACGTCGTGATAAGTAAGCAACGGGTACAAAAATCCACGCTGAGAATGCACCTCGGGCCAGATATGCAGGATGCCAAGCTCAATTGTCTCAACACAGCTGCAATTGACTCTTCGAGATGCATGTTTGCATCTTATCTTATCGCGAGGCACGGACCGCAGTCAAAGTTCTGGGCTGCGCACCTGAAGTATTCCATGTACTCACTTGCTGAACATATACCTCAGGCTAGGCCTCGACTGCTCTAATTCAACAGTATGTTAATGCTGCTACAGGTGAGTTCGAGGTGGACCGACCTTGTGGGCACCACGCTGGTAGCATGGTCGCGTACGAAGTGTAGGGAGGTCCTACTGTACTCTCAACTCCGTTCTTGGCGAAATTCCGTCACCACAAGGCGTATCGATGATTGTGTTTGGCTCTTCGCAGGTGCGAAACTGATTATCGCCTCTGGAAATTGGCTAGCCGTGTTGCTGCGGAGCAACGTTATGTCCGTTTGCGAGACACTTGCTGCCTGCTCGCGTAGCGACAACAGGCCCCGGGCAACTCCCCTAGGACTACGGCCAGAATAGCATTATTTTGGACCCAAAATCGGGCTTATCTTTGTCCACGATAGCATTAATCTCGGTGGCAAAACGTCGTAAGCGCCCGGAACCTTGTCCAGATAGCATTAGCCCGATCTCTTCAACACCGCCTCTTGCTGTACTGTATACGCGCTCCACCTCGAGCCACAGTTCTCCTTGTCGCTCTCTGCTAGTGCGCCGCAGCAGTGGCGCAGCCGTATAGGCAAAACATTAGCCATTGCCACTCGCTTGGCATAGGACCTGTCTCTAGGTAGAGAAATAAGTATGTTGGGATTGTCTCCCCGTCTGTCACAGTTCGTCGTTGTTGCATCACCCGGCCGTTGGTATGGGTCCTCCTCCTCCCCAGGCTCTCGATAACCACACGTGACGCATTCGCAACATCCACATCGGCAAAGATGACCTCAAATCTCTCTTACCCGCGTCGACAGAGAAGATTCCCGGCTCAGAAGAATATAGCAACATATTCCGGGAACACCTCGAAGTCGCGGTATGTAGTCCTTGACGCGGATGTTCCGATCTGAACTCACACTTCGGCGTGTCCTATGCTACAGGGTGGCCCCGACGTTATCCACTCGAAGACACGTTGGGCCGTCCCACTGTGCGGCGGAAGCCCGCAGCATTGGGTACTAGGCTGGGTGGACTTCACAGCGCAACAGGCAGGTATCCGTAGGAAGCAGCCAGCACCAGGAAAGCCCGAGGAGAAGAATAGCGGCAAGCGTAGTAGTCTGCCAATCAAAGCGAAGGAAGCATCACACCGTGTTCAGATAGCGCAACAGCTCCTTGGAGGCTTACCTCGGACGACAAGTGTACGCTTAGCACGGTGGACAGAAGTGGCAAAGGGCATATCAATGCTTGTCCCAATGCTTGGTATGTCAACCTCGTACGAGAGTCTGACATCCACGGAAGTTGCTAATACACAACTTGCACATCTACTAGTTGTCCCTAACGTCGTCACAAAGAACATCACTCCCAGTAACTCCCTCTTACCTGGAAGTGTTGTCTTGGTGAAGAACAAGACGGGCTGTATGTATGTCGGCGAGGTCCTCGACATACTGAAGAAAGTCAACAAACGATATGCATCACTTGAAGAGTCCGAGGATGGAAAGGGTGTCACTCATCTGTCTCTAGCAGTATATCATCAACTTGGGGTAAGTACTGTAGTGCTTCAGCAGTGAATTGCATCTGACAATTTCCTCAGATTAATGACGAGTTTGACAACTCAGATTCCGAGTCGTCAGACGATGAATACTACAACAACGATGACATCCTGATGCTCTCCCTCCGAAGCCAATCTTCACCTGCAAGGATAAGCGTCGCAATTACGAGGGCTACCTTCATGCTCATGTCTGTATGGCAGACATAGTCTATCATTTTGGCCTCCACAAACTCGTAGGTCCGCCTCTGAGGAAGACGCTCACCCTCGACGCCGAGCGCCAGTGGAGGCACCTCAATACTAGTAATGTGAGGTCTGTGTTGCGTAAATCGCAGCCTCAGCCAACAAATAAATCTTAATGTACCATTGCGCCATGTTTTCAGCTACTCTACATCAATATATTGTGCCGTACGTCCCCAGCAAGCTGTATCGAACATGCGTGACATCTTCAGTGACACCGTGTGACGAACGCGTGACATGTGACTAACTCTGTCCAGGATAGCATTATTTGACCCCGAAAAATAGCATTATTTTGGCCGATTTTGAGGGTTCGAGCGGCCGTAGTCCTAGGGGAGTTGCCCGGGGCCTGCGACAACGCGGCTCAAAGCTTCCCATTCTTCTCTCCTGATATTCGCCAAGGTATCGATGCCAGAATGGAAAAAACAACCCGATTGGACGTGCCGTACGCGGACAAGCACCCTTCTTTATGCCGGGCCTCCGTGCGTTATTTGTCCCGCAACACAGTCAGAACCATTGTACCTCGGACGGATCACCCCGAGAGGAATAGAAAAAGCTGCCTATAGCGGGATGCACGCACTACTCACTCATACTTGTGTTTACCACGTTGTTTCTTGACTAAAGCCTTTGAGACCGGGCCATAGGAAATATACACTGGCATGCAAGTGGAATCAGTAATGATGGCAACGGAGAAGGATGCCTTACTTCACGCCGCCGGTACGAGACCTAGCACCGCCTATCTACAAAAACGTCGACCCCACCTCAGAACTAGGGGCCGAACCGATGGAACGCCAAGATCCTGTCCATTTCCGCTGAGACGCGTATGCATCAGCACCATCGATATCTCTGCACTTACGTGCGCGGTACACAGGGAGATCGCCGCCCAGCTACGAGGCCCCTCGCACAGGATGCGCGTCAGCCCATACCCGAGTAGTAGGGCCGGCGGAATTAGCTCACCAGTGGACTCGGATACCATTTTCGCCGAGCCCGTAATCCGCAGTACTGGAGGAAGGTAACGTAGGTTACATGCGAGTAATACGCGGAGAGGGAACAGTGTTTGCTTGTCATACGTCTTCGAAGTTCGTGATTTCGTCTAGGCAGTGACGCTCAAGTTTGATATGCTGGCTGAGTTAGCTCTCGGACATTGACGAGATGCGCTCGCGCGCAGAGCACCGTCCACGCACCCAAGTCCGTCACTTTGCAGGCCGGCGCACGTAGCATTGAGGCTCGCCATTTGCTCGCCATCGTCTTCGTCCAGCTTCGCTCGGAATTGCACTCAGTGACGGGCGATTCTTGGATTAATAGTGACTGCCAGCCGCAGCCACAGGCGCGTCGTGTGACTCGTGTCACGCTGTACTCGCGTGACCATTTAAGTTGTGGCTTGGTTCAAGTTGTGGCTCGAGCAGCGCACACACTCTACGGCATCTTACCCAATCGCAGGCACAGATGAGTTTCTACCGCTGATTCGAGCAATGCCACCCCGCAAAAACAAGCGATCCAAGACCGCGGTGGCCGCATCCGCCGGCGCCGGTGCATCTTCAAAGGTCAATGCAAAGACAATCAAACTCTGGAAGAGTGTGCGAGGTCAACGAGGGGGACTCAGGGACTTTATGACACTGCCTTTGGACATTATTCAAGAGGTGGGCTGCAAGCCTCTGCCCGTGTCTACCTGACCCGTCGAATTGACTTATTGTCTCGCATGTAGATTTGTCTCCATCTTTACCCCCAGGCTTTACTTAGCCTCAGCCGCACAACAAAGGCGTTCCATGACTTTCTCATGAGGAAAGCATCCGCCAGCATCTGGAAAGACTCCTTGAGTCGGATCATGGACCTCCCAAAGTGCCCAGATGGATTCATCGAGCCCGCATGGGTTTCACTACTGTTTTCGCCCACTTGCACAGTGAGTGTGTCGGAAAGATAGTTTATCGCACATGACTGAAGCCAGTTATACACTGTACAATCAGAATTGCGGTGTAGGTAGAGCCCCTGAAGCATACTGGGTGTTCCTCTCGCGCATCTGTGCGGCTTGTCGGAGCGCGGTGTGCGTACTTATTTCTACCTTGTTTACTACGGATATATCTTCCCTTACACATGACTAGATTTATACCAGATAATAGGGTTCGGGATATCCTCTCCGATAGACAATGGAAGAACTTCGAGGAAATTCAAAACGTACTTCCCCAGGTACATTCCTACTATCTCAGGCCGCATATAGTATGCTCACTGCGTGTGCTTACAGGTCACTGTTCCTGGATACAAGAAGCCTTGTTACCTGGTGTCTGAGGTCTTGGAGGCCATCAAAGCTTACATGCGTATTCCACGCAAATGCAAAGCCGAGTTAGAGGCTTTCATCAATAAGCGGGCTGAGCTCGCGGACAAGCGGGAAAAGGTACTACCGGTCAACGACAAAGTAATGTCTACTATTGGATGGCTCATATTCATCATGCATAGTTTTCCGTGAAATGCGAAGAGTGGATCTTTGCAGAAAAGGACAAGGAAGCACGCAACGCGCAACGCGAACGCATGAACTCGTAAGGCACTATGTGAATCTTCTACGAACACGATCTCATGAAGCATACATAGTGTCTGTGCGCGGCTATGTGCACTCGGATGGGAACCTGAAGTCGAATACCTTCGCAAACGGAAATTCGAGTCCTTCGCGGACATCAGATCCATATGGGCGAGGAAGAAACTCACTGATCAGGGCAAGTATGAATCCTTCTAACCGGGAAACCAGACTTACTTGCTCGCGTGTAGGCTGGTATCGCATGCGTGCCGAGGTGATTGCACGTATGGACGACGTACGAGCGCAGCGGCTTGAGTATGAATACAACGTGATGATGGCAGAGCGCTGGGAGGCCCTGAGGCATGCTAGCTATGAGCTCCTGGGGATGGTCTTCAGCAAGCACCCAGAGCTGTATATATGCGGGCTGAACACGTCAGACCTCGCCCTCCAGGACGAATTCCGCACGCTAATGTCCGCCCCCGCCGACGTGCACGTCGACTCGTCCGCCTTCCTCATGCTCAAGGACCGAATCGAGGAGATCGTGGAGCGGTGGCGCGTACGCGTCTATCAGGTGATCCGCGAAAAAGCCGACGAGGCGGGATTCGTCCATCCCGCGGGAGGCGATCCGCTTGAGCTCGCCACAGCAGTCTTCAAGTTCGCAGGCTTGGGCCCAGAGTACCCCTCTTCGCTCTTTCAGTCCCTCCCGTACCTCCTGAAAGGCCTACGCTCTTTGATGATCGTCCCCACTACTAGGCTCAACTACCTATGGGTGTTCAATAGGCGGCCTCGGCCATTCGACGAACGCAGCTGCCCACCACTTCTCGTTCCAGGACCGGAAAAGCGGAGCTTGATACGGTCCATGATCGAGATGGCCGGCAAAGATCCGGATACTGCCACCACCGCAGAACTCGACGCCTTGGACCTGCGGTGGGTCGACGGGGTCTATCTTCACCACTGGCGGAGTGCGGTGGGTCTCCTTCACTAAAGCAGTGACATTTCCCGATCTCACCTCAACCCCCTTCATGCTAGGTGTGGTATGCCTGTAATACTGAATCCGTGAACTGGCGAATTGCAACGCCAGAGGAAGCTGCGGCTGCGAAAGCCCAAGAGGTGCGTTTACTGCGATACAGATCTCATGCACGCTGTATGTGGGTATGTGGTCGCTGCGAAACAACACAATGCGTCCCCACAACACGAGATGCCGTCGTGAGACATATGTGCACCGAGTGAGTGTTTGTGATACATATGGTACTCATGAAGTGTATCATTCAACTCGGAGATCTTTCAGGCATGGGGTCGCTCCGTCAGAGGTCGTAGACGAAGATATGGCAGTGGACAAGATGCACTTGTGGGGACTCGTGTGCGATATGGCGGAGGCTGATTTCAACGGATTACTACTTACACCTTCGCTTCCGAGTCAATGATCGTGCTTCAGTATATCAATAAACTCGGGGCTCTCGTCATTTGTATTGTAGCTTCAACTTGAGCCTCGCTAGGGTTGCTGTAAAATATGTACAGAGACTGCTCATCATCATTCTTGCATCAATACTTGCTCGTGTTCCTGGGGTCAATCCCTTCGCCTCTCTCCTGTAATGCGCAGGCGCGATTGCCAGTCAAACGGGCGCCCGAGCCCGTCGAGACTCTAGATCTGCTTGCAACTCCACTCATGCTCAAGGCCACATACCTCTACCGAATGATACAGTACTAGTGGGCGTCCATATACATAATAAATAGCTCTGGATACAGCAACATAAGCTATATGGTCTGATATACATAGTGCGGAGTAGGAAGCAGTGGGGTTGGTTTGTGCGTGAGAAATGCTAAGAAGGATAACAAAATGATGATACTGATTGTACATGCAGTCAAACCCGGATCATGTGCCGCCATGTTACGGTCCTCGTTGTCCCCAACAACATCTTGTTGAGTGTGATATCTTTGAGCGCCTCCTTTGGGTCCTCGTGTGTGATGTCGTGCCTCAAGATACCTTGTTAGCTGAAATTCGCACTAAGATATTCAAGTTATGAGACTCACTTGATATGGAGGTGCTCCTCTGCGTGGACCCATGACATCGGAGCTTGTGGCTCGCTGCACTGGTTACACGTCCAAAGCCTACAGTCACTCTCTTGCAGGTGCCTGAACTCAATCTCCTTAGCCTTGACAGACTCTTCCGGTGTTGCCAAGCGCCATCCTCCTGGCTTACGATTCTCGACGGAGGCAGCAGCGATCTGACGAAGGCTCATTTAGTGGTACGAATAGAGCACCCCTGACAAAGGTCACTTACCGCATCTCGCCATCTGTGTACTTCGTTCTTGCTATCAACCCATCTCAAGTCTAAGGCATCCATCTCCGCCGCAGTCGCGGTATCCGGGTCCTGTCCAGCCATCTCGATGATGGCTAGTACATCAGGGCTCGGTTTGACCACCCTAGTCGTCGCAAAACCAGTATGGCGGAAAGGTCCCGGGTCTTTCTCGAATACAAACCTCTCGTAAGGGCTCAATACCCTCAGGCTCCCTCGTGGGCCCGGGGGTGCCGTGCGTAGACTGCAATTGAAGGTAGTGAAGAATGGGAAGAAGTTGCAGTACTGGTCGGACTTCCCGAACTTGAATATCGTAGTGGCAAGGTTTAGCGGGTCGATTCCTGCGGCACGGGGCGAGACCATGGCTGCTTTCACGACACGCTTGCGTAGGTGCTTCTGTATGTATGTCGCCCACCGCTCTACAATCACGTCCATCAGATCGTCAAGGGCGAGGAAATCAGACCTGGCTATCTCCACGTCGCTGGGTCGGCACATAATCGCGCGAAACTCGTCCTGGAGGGCAAGGTCGGCGGTGTTTAGCCCGTACGCAAGCAGTTCCGGCCGCTTGGCGAACTGCCGGTCGAGGAGCTCGTTTCCAGCGTCAACGAGAACTGCATAGCGACGCTTGAGCAGCATCAGGAATTCGTGCTGGAGGCGCTCCGTCCGCACGTTTGTCATGCACTGAACCACTTCGGCCCGCATCTTGGACCAAGCTACATAATCCAATAAGCATTTGCGCGATGGTTTTTCCACTAGGTACGCACCGTTGTCGGTCAGCTCCTTCGGCACACAAACAGATTTAATGTTCTTGAGAGCATACAAGCCTCGCTCCCGGAGATAGTCAATCTCTGCGCTCCAACCAAGGGCACACAATCGCTCCATGACCCTGCCGCACATAGGATCAAGATCAAGTGTAGGAGATGGTGGGATGTGACTCACTGATATAGACGCAGGGCTTTGAGGTTGGCCTCCCGGATCTCCTTTTCTTCCTTCTGGATCTGCCGTTCTTCCTCCTGCCAATCCTCGCATTCCGCCGCAAACTATGTAGAGTATACATCAGCAGCGGATCCAGATCCTACGCATGAAGGTCACCCACCTGTTCGCGTTGACTCACAACACGCAAGCACTCTTGACGGAACTCATTTTTATCGGTGGCTTCCCTATAAGCCGCGAGTACTTGCAGCAGGTCGAGTTTCAGGTAACATGGCCTTTTATACCCGGAGACCTTGGCCTAATTGGCGAGAATTATGAGTACGCACCGAGTGGGATTTGTCACGGGCATACCTGGGCGAAGACCTCGGCTTCATCATAATCATCCACCATGAGATCTTCAAAGCTCTCCCGTTGCGTATCGGTAAGGAATTTCGCCACAGCTTCATCTGACACCACCCTACACATATCACGAATATCATTGAGAAAACACGTAAAAATATGTGACGAGATGGATGAGGACTGACTTTGATCGCTTGCAGGCTGCGCAGAACCTTGCGAACCATACCCAGTAAACAGAGGTAGCCCGTTTGCCGCATCCCTAGATATCACGGTCCTCTCACTAAATACCTACCACATTCAAGTATCACAGGAACTCACCGTGCAGGTCGGCGAGAAAAGAAGCGAGACATAGGCAGGCTCGATCAACCCGGGCGGACACTGCGGGAGGCCATCGACTCGCTTCAAACAGTCCCGCCAAACGGGAGCAAAGTCTCTGTACATCAAAATTCCGTGAAATAACTTTGCCGTCCGGCAGAGGCTGAGGAGGTCGCGGGGGTGTAAACACAGGCAGATCTATGGCCACATACGCATCAGACCGGACACGCACCGGCGTGACCCAGGGCCACAATGACAACGCACCTCTCTCACAATATCCGCCGGCATAATGAGAATGCTTGCCAAGCGTCGATCCGTAATTTGCAAGTCCCCGCGGGGCCGACCCGCCTTCGCTTTCTTGGGCTGGGATTTGGCACGGCTATGTGCTCGAGGTTTCTCCATCTTGACTTTCTTTGGTAGAGGAGGCATGATGAGGAGCTTATTCTCGTAGAGGTTATCCGTCAAATAGATGTGCTAGCTAGGGAAAGTCAATGTAATGTCCCGGGGTGATGGTCAGATTCAGGAATTGGAGCGAGTGGCAGCGCTAAAGTAGCCTTTCTTGAGCCACAGACGCGTTGACGCCCGTGGCCACAATGCGCCGGCCCGCCCGGCAGTACTTATGTACGGCGGCTCTTCTACGAGGAAATCGACTTCAAAATGACAAATTCAGAATATGATGTGCTCTCAGAGAACATGGTGTACTTACTGCGAATTCTGGCAATTTCTTGCCTCATATTGGCAGGCATCCGAATGTTCTACGGTATTAACAAGCAGGGTGCTGTTGTGTTAACGATTCACTGTATTTGCGGCCAGCAATTAGTAGAGCCGCACGGCCGTTGCGCGGACACAGGACAAAGCTATGGAGAACAGTATTCATTAACGACATCCCGGCAGACAGACAGACCAACATGCAGAGCTACGTTAGCACAGGCAGACGGATAACCCCCGCCATGTCCGGTATCAGTATTTTACTCAGCGAGATGTCGGCATCATCGACGTCCTCGCGTGCAATCCCATGCCTTGTGAATTGCCCTGTCAGTACTATAATAGAGACAGAGGAGTATGACACTCACTCAGCGAAGAGGTGCTCCGTCACATCTACCCATGTCATCGGCCCGCGAGCTTGTGTTCCGTTGCAGCGAACGCACGTCCACACTCTATCGTGCCCGTTTTGTAGACGCTCGGTTCCTCGCTGTCTGGCCTGTACGAGTTCCTCCACCCTCGCCAGTCGCCACCCCTTGGGCTCGCCGTAGCGATGGTAGTAAGAGATCTTGTGGAGGTCTGGTCAGGCACCTGACGCAGTTTCGACACCTCAAGAGTACTCACGAGTTCTCGCCATGTGTACACAAAGCCCTCGTCGTCAAGCCATCGCAGATCGAGGGCATCCATCTTCGCCGCGGTCGCAGTGTCCGCCTTCAGCCCGGCCATCTTGATAACCCTCCGCACGAAGCTCGTCGGCTTACGGACGCAAAGGCGCGTGCCGGCGGTGTCGCAGTACGGGCCGGGGCTCTTTGCGTATATGAACTCCTCATATGGAGACATGGCCCTCCCTGACTCCGCGCCAGCAGTGCGCAAAACGCGTTCGTTGGCAACAGAGGGGAAGAGCCTGCACCAGTCGCCAACAATGGCATCATCCTTCGGGCCAAACACTATCATGGCGAGGTCGAGCGGGTCAATGCCCTTGGACCGCTTGGTCACAGCCTTCGCTTGCACGACCAGCTCGCGCAGGGCCTCACGTACGTGCCCCGTCCACCGTTCCACGATCACGTCCATGTGGCCGTCCAGGGCAAGAAACGCGGCGCCGTCAACGGGGACGTCAGGAGGCGAGCACAGGAGTGTGCGGAACTCGTCCTGGAGGGCAAGGTCGGCGACGTTCAGCCCATACGCGAGCAGTTCGGGCTGTTTGGCGAACTGCCGCTCGAGGAGCTCGTTCCCTGCGTCTTCGAGGGCAGCCCACCGCTGCGGCATGAGCGCCATGGCCTCGTGTTCGAGGCGCTGGGCACGCACGTCTTCCATGCGTGCGACCACTTCGATAGACATGTCGGTCCACGCTAAGAGGTGACCGATCTTCAGTACGCCTGCGTGAGAATGATGCGAAGAACAGAGCACCTACCACGGTCCGTGAGCGTCTTCGAGACCCAGATAGGTTTGATGCCTTTGAGTGGTCGAAAGTGCTGCTCTTGGAGATAGTCAACTTCTCGGTCCCACCCGAGCGTGCGCAATCGGGCACCGATCCTAGAATACGACTTCAATATCCAAGGTCCAAGGTCCAAGTGTACTGGCACGACGTCGCGCAACTTACTCATCAATTCGTTCATCCAGAATCTGCTCCCGCTCTGCCTTCTTGCTTTGCTCTACCTTGTGAGCCCACTCGAGGCATGCGGCCGCAAACTGCAGGTAACAGGTATAAGCTAGGACATCCACTATCACACCGTATATACGATATGACTTACCCGCTTGCGCTCTTTGACAAAAGCTCTCCTCTGATCCCTGAACCATCGTTGCCCGTTGCCATACCGTGCTTTCTCATAGACCTCAACAGCTTTGTGGATGTCGGGTTTTAGATAGCATAGATGTCTCTGCCCTGTGACTCGTGTCTGAGAAGAGCGTGAACAGGTGATTTTTGCACTGCCAATGCCTAAACATACCTGTAGGAAGTACTTATCCTCCTCGTCCTCCTCGGCCGCGAACGTGTCAAAGACCTTCCATTGCTTTTCGGTGAGGAACCGGTCTACTTCATTGCATGGTATAATGCTACTTGTGCGAAGCCATAGTGAGCCTGCTATCGGTCGACTGAAATGGATAGATACTGACCTGCTGTTCCTACACTCCACACAGAACCGGGAAAGCCATATCCAGTACACCGTATTGGCCCTGCCCTTGCCACATGCCTTCGCATCACCGTTGGTTGTAGTTGAGTGGTTGCCAGTTTATGTTACCTTGGGAGGGACTCACTGTGCAGAGCGGAGAGAAGACAAGTGATATATACGCCGGCTCAATCAGCTCGCTTGGACAGGGGGGAAGGTCGTCGAGCCGTTCCAAGGAACGCCTCCAGATTGATGCGGATGCCTTGCGCATCAAGAATCCATGGAAAGCCTTTGTCGTGCGGCATAGGCTCAGTAGATCTCTTGGATAAAGAAGCAAACAAATCTACGGCGTGTATGTTGAAGACATCGGCCTGACCCGAAAATGTGCGATACAGTGCTTACCTCTTGTATGATGTCCATCGGCATGCTCATGAAGTCCTTGAGTCCCCCGCGTTTTCCACGTATGTCCCTCGTATGCGTCCTTGGAACAGCCTTATTGAGACGGGGGGCGGCTACTCTTGAAGGAGTTTGTCGGGCACGAGCCCTAGTCTTGGAGTGCTTGCCCCGGGTCTCCGTCTTCGCTTTGGCAACCATTCTCCAGATCCCAGCAATCACCGTAGTATGAGGTTATCTTCAAGGCGACGAGAAATCAATGCCAGCAATGTGTGTAGGGGGGGGGCGACGATTCAGATGTGTGGTACGAATGCACGGCACCCCACGAGCCACAGGTTCAACAGGCTACGGCGCCTACCAAAGCGTGCGGAACTTTGCGCGCTCCGCTCAGCCACAAGCGCGTTGGCGCTGAACCATTGACTCTTGGGGCAGCCACCGACAATCTAAGCACCGAAGCTAGATAGCTACGTCTTTGTTCTTGAGTGAAGGATACTAGAAACTTCAGTGTATATGATCCCACAGAGGCGCAGCTATGGCCAACGTCAGTTGGCGGTGCAGCTATAGATCGAAGCCCTTAACCTTGCTGAGTTCCAACATGCCTTCAATGATGTACTGCTCTACATTTGGCATCCTATTAGTCCATGGCACGCTATGGTGTATGCCGCACGTGTGCCATGTCACTAGCAGCAAGCAGGGCTTACTGAATTCATTCAACTAACAGGTTAATTTGACTTTTCACTGGCAGTCTTCTCAGCCTGAGTTGAGTCGATTCCGTATGGGCCATGTGGCTGTCTCTTCGAATCAACGACAATGATACGCGGCTGTACTACAACCAGTCGATAGGCCTCAGGATGAACAAAATAATATGAGAAAGGTTTCGGCGGCCCGGCGGGCGGTGCATAGCCTCATGGGCTCAGCGGGCGGATACGGCCGCCTACTTACCTAGTTTGGAAACGCGCCGATCGTCTGACGCGCGTTGCGCGCCTGTTTTGGCGAAGCCTCTGCTATTTAGCCGAGCGCACCCGGCGCCACCAACTCTGGGAGGAAACAATCCAGGCACTTCAGCCATGCGTACCCATTTGCACGCAACGCCCCCTCTTTCTCTCTCCTCACCATCTCCACCTCCAAACGGCGTGCCAGCACCATGGACGCACTCATGGACGCAGCGATATTGGTCACGCTCGACCCAGAGCTCGCCTCGGATATGGTGAAGCTCCTCGGCGAGCAGCTCAAACGACTGCGGACCAAATTGTGTACGGTTGAAGAGGTGCGGAATGTCGTCCTAACCCACTTTGAATGCCGCAGCTGATAGGTGCGCTGTTAGGAACTCCGAGTGGCACGCGAGGCGCAGCTTGGAGTCGATGAAGAGAAACAGGGCATTCGGGATGCAACAGATGCCCTGAATGCTCAAATAACCGAACTCCGCGAGACTGTACGCCTGCGGGACGAAAACCTCGGCCAGAAAGCAGAGACGCTTGCAGCCCTGGAGAACAGTGTGTCGCACAAGGACGCGGTGCTAAATGTATGCGTGGAAGAGACGAAGAAGCAACGGGACATGATCGCGGTACGTCAGTGACAATCGTTCGATGCTTTCTTTTGTTTCGCGCACCCAGTCTTTGCGTCTACGCTGCTAGACGCATACGACAAAATCCTCAAAAGCCGCAGCAATCTAACGCTTGGTGCTGGCAGTGCGTCCGCGATAACGGTATTTTCTTTTTCGTTCGGCTCGTGTCCCGCCTCGTTTTCGGCGGTGGTGGAAGGCGGTAGAACCTCACTCCGAGAGTCGTCGTCATCGCGGCCCCCCTCCAGCTAGTCAAGTAGACGACTGTATGGCATGTCCTTCCGGTCTTGCGTACAGCGTTTGGCACGCGACAGAAAGTACCGCCTAAAGCTCAGCCAATTGTTGGGCTGGATTTCTGCCCGCTTCGGTTGAGGAGAGCATAAAGACGTGCTTACTGCATTTGCAGCAACCGGTTCTGCACAGTCTGGTTGTATGCGGGAAACCCTACATCTCCCATAACCTTCCTATCGCGTATCGTCAAATCTGAGTCATGGATCGCACCGCCGACTCCTTGACCAGCCTGGCGTTATCTCACCGGAGATATGGCGGAAGCGGAGAAGCCGTCTCATGTGGAATCCATGCGAGGGGGCGTCGGTATGCAGTCCACATTATCCTTCCTGAGCGCATCCAAATCGTTACTGGTAACATCTTGAATGATCTCATGTTTTGACGTGATCTTGGCAAGCCCGGAACCATTGACCGTGCCTTCGGTGTCTACGCTTCGAGGCTGGCCCTCATGTGATCAACACATCTCACATCGCTGACCGCATTCTTCTCACAGAAATTAAACAATGCCAATTCGCAACTGAGAAAGAGCTCCGCCCGAATGCGCACTCGTGTTGCCCGAAACGACAAAGCCGTTGGCGCCCTGCAGGCGCAGCTCGAGGAGAAGGAGGACAAACTCCGAGCTATCAAAGATTATAAGAAAATGGCCGAGCTCTCGCTATCCAGTCTCTCAAACGAGAGAGACCAGGCGCGCGCTATCAACAGCAAGCTGGAGGAGAAGTATAAGGCGCAGCTGGAGCTTCTGAAGGTTGCCACACAGGTGAGGCTTTCCCCCGTTTCCGTTCCAATAGCATCATGCTTATCGGGGCTGTAGGAAAGAGACCGCCACAAAGCCGATGTGGAGAAGTACCAGGCAGAAGCGAAGAAGCATGAGGCGGGGGCGAAGAAGTATGAGGCTGAGGTCAGGAAGTATGAAGCCCAGGCTAAGGAGGCCAAGAACATGGTGAATAACCCAGCATGGGCCGTGCAGGTAAGCGACACAACGACATCCTACTGTCAGCTCAATAACGACACTTGGTCAGTTTGGCCAATTCATCGCGATGATGCAAGCCCTTCCAGAGCCCACGGAGACATTGCCTTGCCGTTCCAACATTCGACCTTGCCTGTCCGCTGAGTGTGTTGGGCACACCCCACGCGTGTTCGAGGTGCGTTTCGCAGGCGAGCATAGTGCTTCTCTCCACTTACCTGTCGCACGGCCAGATCATACACCAAGTCTAGTTCGTCAACACCTTCCTTCACACCTCACGGTCCGCTGACCCTATGATAGCAACCCTCAGACTGTCCTCTACCTGCCAGACCTGCCACTCTGGCATTTGAGGTCCCGGCATGGTGTCGCCGTGATCCCTGCATATACCTATGTCACGAATGTCGTAGCGCAGCGTTCGGAGTGGACGCCGAACCCGCTGCGCGCCGCCGTGCACGGGCAGACTCGCGAGGTCTTCTACCGGGAGAAGACGACCGGGAAGATCACGTATGCGGGGACCTACACGCTGCACGCAAGCCCAGCGCTCCTCGGCGTCACCCCGGAGGATCACGTTCATCTCAACCTGCCTGTACGTATCAAGTTCTCTCCCCGTTTAGAGCATCACTTACTTGGTTGGTGCGCCGCGGGGGCAGGCGAACACCATGAAGATGCTGGCGCGGCGTACGCTGGAGGCGGCTGCGGGACGGGACCAGGGCATGTTCGACGTGGTGGTCGCGGCGTACACGCAAGGCGTGCTCCCGTTCGGGATGCTCGGCCTGCAGTGCGTCGGGTACAAGGCGGGCTTCGACGAGCCGCTCAGGGTGTGGGCAGCGCAGAACCTCAAGACGCTCCCAGGGGGTGAGCGTGGTGCGGTGGTGGCAACGCCTATGAAGGTCTCGCGCGTCGAGTATAGCTGTCCCGCGGCGGGTGTTTTTGAACCCGTTGAGCCTCGCCCTAGGGGAGACACCGTAGCTGTGGCGGATGCTGGACCAAGCAAATGTGCCGGAAATGCCGACCTTGGGAGCGTCGCAGATGTGGCCGGGAAAAGCAAGGAAGTGGTCCTTGCGAAGCCGAAGAAGCGGCAGAGCGATGTGGCGACGACGAGCGATCCACGAAAAAGAGCGAGGAAGGCGACAGAGTTGATCGTCGAGCCGGTGCCCGCGGAACCTATGGATCCGGGCGCAGAGGTCAAGCGCGAAGGCGAGGTCTCTTCAGGGGCGGTGTCTCTTAAGTCAGAGCGTTCATGACTGGGCGATGCGTAGTTTGTCACGTTATCATTATTGTTATGTATGAGCTCGCTGATAGGAAACTGCTTGACTTCGAGGCCTTGCGACCCCCAACTACTTCGTTTGTCTACATAGGGCTACGCCCTCGCGGACGTTGAAGGGAATTAAAAAACCTCCTACTTCGGAAGACTTTAGAGCATACACCTGAGTTCCATTCTCGTCAATATCTTCCTCAGTGTTCGTAGTTATAGGGATACTGATGCAGCGGCCGATGTATCCAGCAGTGCGTACCTACATGTATGTGAGTCACGCTACCGCGTTCTTCCCGTCGGCACTGACTCGGCAAGCCTACAGGACCGACGAGCCGACGAGCTCCTCCAACCTGATAAGGTGAGCCGTATGTTGTACGACATGACTCTTGGGGTTGCTCCCGAGCGTCTTGCCCTCGCACCCAATCTGCAGCGTGGTCGCCCCAAGGCTTCATTTGTGCAGCGCTGACTCGAGGCCGGGGTGCTGCCTGTCCTTCTCCCCTCACTACGCCTCTACGGTCATACGATAAAAATGCTGGAAGAGCCTAACGACGCATACTCGTGCGAGCAGGGCCATGGTGCAGACATCGACGACGCCCCGGCGGTGACTCCTGCAAGTCATACCAAAACGACGAACACCATCATCGAGGTCGACAAGGCCGCACGCCCGTCAAAAGCAAAAGCTGTGGATGTCATCTCGCTCACTGACCAGACGAATCTGCTTCCCTTCAGGAAGATCGTAGCCGTGTTCTGCGGTCTCTCGCTGTGCATTCTTGTGTCGACGCTCGACTCGACCATCGTCGCTACTGCACTACCCACAATCTCAGACGCGTTCAATGCGGGCGCGGTTGTCTCTTGGGTGCCGTCAGGGTACCTCCTCACCTCTACCGCTTTCCAGCCTCTCTGTGAGTATTTCCGTCTTCAACTCGCGCACGACCGTTTCGTTGATCAACTGTGGACCCCAATAGATGGGCGCTTCAGCGACATTTTCGGTCGGAAGGCGAGCCTATGTTTGGCAATGGGACTCTTCATGCTCGGGAGCATCCTCGCCGGATTCTCGCGCACGATCGTGCAACTCATCGTCTTCCGCGGGCTTGCCGGCGCAGGCGGCGGTGCCATCGTCAGCGTCGGCCAGATTGTCATCTCAGACGTGGTCAGCTTGCGTGATCGGTGGGTGGGGCACTAAACTGGGGCTTTTTCGGTGCTGACGCTTTGGGTGGACTTCGTAGAGGCAAATACCAAGGCATCATCGGTGTCGTGGTCGCGTTCGGCTTCGCCATCGGCCCGCTTATCGGCGGCGCTCTTGCCCAGAAAGTCAGCTGGCGAGTGAGTTGCTACTTCCCTCGTGCGATTTCGTTCGGAATGGGTCTGACCAATGTTTTCTCGAATTCTATTACATTCAGTGGTGTTTCTGGGTAACACCTCCGATTTCCTTCGTGGCGATGTGCTCCGTCTTGCTTGTGCTCCCGCTCAAGTCGGTGGAAGGTAACCTACGGAGGTACGTGCAGCCCTCAGAGCGCAGGAAGACCACATCAGCCTCAACTTAAAGTTTGACCCCAACAGAAAGTTGATGGTGGTTGATTATCTTGGTGCGGCGCTCACACTTGCCGGATGCACACTTCTGCTATTGCCTCTTATTTGGGTGCGTTGTGACGACCAGTATCATTGCTTCATGAGCGTCCTTGGTGACTGTGAAGAAACTAGGGCGGGGTCACATTCCCTTGGACATCACCCGTGATTCTCGCGCCCCTCTTGTCGAGCTTTCTCGTCGTGGGTCTATTTTGCTTCTGGGAATGGAAAGGCGCTCGATTGCCCATCATCCCTAGTACGTCTGGTCATTCATATTGGTTGATACGGGCTAAAGCGAGTCCCGTTCCTCCAGTGTACATATTCAAGCATGTCACCGTTACGGGGGTTTACATCACTATGTTTGCTAAGTACGTTCGCTCTCAATCGAGCTTTGGCTCGAACGTCTCATTGACTATGGCGATTTAGCGGGATGATATTCTATTCGGCACTCTTCTACCTCCCGCAGTTTTTCCAGGTGGCACTTGGCTATTCTCCCATTCGCTCTGGCGTTTTCCTCTTTCCAGTTCTCGTCAGCCAGACCACGGCGAGTTTCATTGCTGTAAGCACCGACCTCTTATCTTCGTGCAATTGTTTTCTCACGCCTGGTTCAGGGCCAGCTTGTGAGCAGGACTGGGCGCTACAGGGTACGTTGTATTCACTGAAAGAAGTACACTATGCTTGACCCAGTCGCACATAACAGACCATCATTCACACCGGATTCTCTGTGTGGGCTATCGGCTGTGGTTGCCTCTCTACTGTGACTAGTAGCACCCCCAAGGGTCTTCTTGTTTTCTTCATGCTCCTCTCGGGATTGGGTGCAGGACAAGTACGCTAGACAGATAACAGGGACTCGTCGCGATACATCATGTACTCATCACAGTTCACAGACACTGCAGACAACAACAGTAGCAGCACAAGCTAGTGTCTCACGCAAAGACATGTCAGTCGTGACGGCGGTGCGGAATGTGCGTCTACTCACTCAAACCCTTTCCTCTGCTGATTACGCGCTCCTCACTCAGTTCGTACGACTGCTCGGGGGAACACTGTCGCTTGCTCTCGGAGCCACCATAATGTCAGTATATGTGCCACTACGCTGCCGCCCTTCTACGGTGCTCATCTCTCGCATCGCTTACAGCAACAACTCCCTCCGCTCATCTATGACCGGCCTGCAACTCTCCGCCGGCACCATCAAAGCGATCATCGACGACCCGACCGTGCTCGGTTCCCGCCTCTCCGCTTCGTCCTCTAGCAAGCTCGCTGGTCTCGGCATCACGGATGCAATGGCCGTCACCATCCTCGACGGGTACACGCACGGCTTCCGCACGCTGTTCATCATGAACGCGTGCCTCGCCGCGACGGCGACCCTCGCGAGTGTTTTCATGATTAAGCATAAGGAGCTCACGAGGGGCGATGAGGACAGGCTGAGGGCGGCGGCGTGTGAGGAGGAGCGTGAGAAGGAGAAGACGATGGTGGCCGAATGCGGGCAGGATATTGAGATGGCCATTGTGTGCTCGGATGGTTCGGTCAAGAACGAATAGGCTGCACTTTGGTGCTCACAAAGCGCCATCATTCCCAGAGACTCGATCAGCATGCTTCTGGAATGCGAAAGCACAGGGAGTGGAGGGTCTTTATTCTGAACCCTCGGGAAGGGCTGCCAGCGTCGAAGTCGCGTCATGAGGCTGGCCTGGTTGTGGTCAGCCATTGCCTTGACTCGTACGGTGCTCGTGCCTCGCACTGCTGAATGGCCGAGGCCTATGTGTACGACTACTGAAATTGATAATTATATACATAGCAATCTCAGTCACATCCCTAGATAATGGCCTTCGGAGACTGTTTGCAAATATTGGGTAGCTGGAGTGCCTCTTTAACTAGATCAATGACTTTACCCTCTGGTTCATCCAATGCCTTGGGATTGTCCCAAACGAATTCAAATGATATCTTTTCGGACTTATAGCGCCTTCCGTCGATTAGCATCCCCTGGTACGGGAGGCCACGACGTTTCTCCCGTACTTGGGAGATCCTCACGGTGTCCTCCAGCCCGAGGCGTTGGGCTTCTTCCATGGTCAGCGGTTCTCGCCGCTGGCATATTTTCGCACAGACATCCCAACACCAGTCTTGCATGTCCAGCCGGCGCGCGGTCACGATCTGTTCCGCGAGTGTCGCCGTCTCCTGCACGCGCTTTATGATGAAGTCGCGGACGCGCTCGAACCCCCACAGCACTGCGAGCTCGAGGGCGGACGCCCATTCATCGTAGGTTGCAAGGTCACCGCTGCCGTAGTTACTGCCAGCGATCGTCAGTATGCTGCAGCGTGTAAGTGCAACTTGACAGCTCACACAGGGTACAGGCATGCTAGAAAGCATGCGAAGTGCGCACTCTTGATGCTGTCCAGGACAATCGGCTTGTCGTCCTACTCCCCTTCACCCGGCGTCGCCGAGGGCTGGGCGAACATCGTTTGGAAGACGGGCGAGTCACGTTTGAAGTAGAAACGGTGCACGTTGAAGAGAGTGTTCTCTACCTGAGACGAATAATTTAGCGACGAAGATACACTGCCGAGGGGAATGGCATTCGAACATACTCGAAAGACGACATTCCCATCGTCAAAGTAATATTGCTCGTGTCTTTGGACCTGAGAGGACATGTCCGAAGAGGAGGCGGGCTGGGATCCACAAAGTGGGCAATCCATGCCAATATATATGTTCGGTGCCACGAGGTGATAAGCCGGTAGTTCGCGCATATACATCGAACCTCTTACAATAGCCGCCACTTCCGTGGGTCGGTCACCCGTCAGCTGGCCTTGCGACTCGAGGTTCCGCGTAGGAGAGGAAGCTTCGGTGAGGATGAGGCTGTCATATGCCATATCTCCGGGCGTGTTTGGCGTCCCTGCTGAACAACAGGGAATTCGACTACCTGTCGTAGAATAGCGAGGACAACCAGGGATTTCGCGCGACTCAAACCTCCCTCGCGCGGATGCTAGAGTGCCCCGTAAAAGCACCGGATCACTTCCGTCGTTGGAAGGTTATTGGGCAAACTTTGCGAAGGTTGCCATACATACTCGTGGACGACTTCGTGAACCTTGCCATGCACCGGGGAAGGTCAGCTGTTACCTTACATGTGTACCATAAGTACCGTAAGATGAAGACTCATCCGAGTCTATCTGTCTGACCATCGCAGAAATCAGTAGCAACGCATTCGCCTGCTGGGCACGGCCCTCACTCTGACGACAGGACAGATTTCCGTTGAGGGCGCTTCCCGGATGCACACACCGCAGACGTAGGTTTTCGGTAGTCCGTGAGGGATGCGAGGGACTTACACAAGCACAAGCCTGAACATCTGACCGACGTCACCGGCCCTGGGATTCCTCACTTCACTACATCTCAAGGGGCCCACCGGCAGGTCAGCTCGGTTTGCGCAGGAGGCTTCTCGCCGAGGGTACATCGGCACCACACCGGACGCGCCAGAGGATTCACGCAATTCGGGCAGAAAACGGTGAGCGGTGAAGTGGACGGGACTGTTGTTCAGCGCACCTTCGAACCGACCGGTTAGGTACCGGTATCTGACGGCACTCGTCGACAAGCTCTTTTCACCGCCTTCGCTGAGTAGCGGAGGAAATCAGGAGCCACAGTTGTATCGGCTCCCCAACAGCAGGCCAGCGTGAATACCCGGGATGGCCGCTTGATGCGAGACCTACTTCTGAGAACTTTCGTCAGTTAAACGAAGGATGCGACGGAGACTCGACATGATCGACAAACGTACTTTAGCGAAGGTTTGTGTGGGCTCGGGCCTCTGCGATAGCCGGTGGTCTGTACGCAGGGTGTTTGTAATGGGATAGGATGATCGTCTCAGGCTAGAAAACTCATGAAATATCACGTTCTGCCAATTGAATATGCGGAATCCCCTATCCCCGATCCCCGAGATGCGTATGAAGGACCGACACAAGACCATTGAACGCATCAGACTCGTCACTTCTCGTCACTCAGAGGCGCACCTAATCCATGGAATGCCAGAGTACTCTCTGCAGCGAATAACTGAGTATATGCGAGGAAAGCGGAGCATTTGTGTCACTCCAGTTGTCCCCTGGCTGTCCCAGGCTCCATACTCCGTCCGTGGAAGTTGAACTCCCAGGCAAGTTTGGGCACAGGGGGGAACACAACAGGCTACGAATTTGTTTGATGCGCTTTGACCGGCGGAGCAATTACATTTGTTGGTCAAGTCGTGTTGTGCAGTCCCAGGCGTCGGCGTCTCCGGTGGCATGCAGGGCGCACGGCAGCGGGACCACATACCAATCGCAAGCACACGCCGGCAACGACCTAGCAGGGATCCAGGAGAAGCGTCTCGCGTATTTTCCTCTCGTGCAAGATAAATAGGACACCGTGCTTGCGTGCTGTTCTCCCCGGAATCGCCGACGTCGAGAAGCTCGCCTCAGCGCACTGGCATCACCCATCACATCAGCCCCGGCAGTATATCAAGCACTCACTGGAAAGCAGCAACAGCCGTATGTAAACATCCCCATCCGTGACAAACTCAGCTTTGACACTTTGGCCCCCTCTTCCTGTCGCCGACGCTCCCTACAGATATCGTACCCGCCGACACGCTCGTTCCAAACAACTGAAACATGCGCCTCATTCATGGCCCCGGTGGACCCCTCCCGCACATCCCGGACGACCTGACCGTCCCGCAGTTCATGCTGGACGTCTCGCATTCAATCCGGCCGAAGACAGAGAAGAGCAGACCATGGATGATTGAAGAGGCTACCGGAAGAGAGGTGGGAGAAGATGAGGTGAGTGCGGAACTTGGACTCTAGGCGATCTGGGTCAACACGTGGAAGAAATATTACGCGGGGAATACTCCGCCCCCGCTCTCTGACCCTCCGCACGCACTACCGATCGGGAACTTGTCTGTTACCACCAAGAACGCACCCGAGGCCGAAGCCAGCATCCAGAGGCTCTGGATGGTCGTGGCTACCCGGGTACTGGTGGTATGAGCGGTAGTGGCGCCCTGCCGCTGAGGCTCCGCGTAGGAGACACAGACGCAGAGGACCACAATCACTACGACTGTCCTTGCGATACTTCCAGTGGCTGAACGTCTAGGGCAATGGTGTCGGACGTCCAGATACTGCGGTCAAACCTACGCAGGATATTCCGGGTTGTTACCGCCCTCAGGTTGTTGTCGAAGGGGCTACTATGAACGCTGGACGCTCTCGGATTGCATGTTCGTGACTGTGAATGTCGTTGAGAGCTAACAGACGGTACTCTAGCTCCGTACCCGTACGCATGGTCTCGCAAACGCCCTGAAGAGCCGATGGAACATCGGTACGTCGCGCGTACTGTAAGAGTAAACGCATGCTTCATTCTGGCGTTCTGCAGGAGAGGAAGACGTTGGTACGTTGGAAGCAACAGTCAATCGAGTGTGGTCTCATTGATGGCTCGCATTAGTTTGCGTCTTCAGTTCCAATCACGTCGGTACGTCGGTTCCGCCCTGCTAAGCATCCTGCACGCCTAACATAGCATCTCAGACTACCCGGTTCTTGTCTGGTGAGCTTCACGTCTACGCGGTCCCTACTACTAGCCAACATCGCCGCATAGGGCCGTACACCGGCTAGGTGCCATCGTTAGGTTCGTACAGCCCGAACATCCCGCACCGCGACCCGCCTCACCCCCTCACAGCACCGCGAACCCTGCATATACGCACGACGAGCTCGTGCACCAGCTCAAGAGCACAGGCACCAAGCTCATCATCTCTGACTCCACTGGCCTCGCCGTCGCGGAGGCCGCCGCACTCACAGTCGGGCTCCCGGCGGAGCGCATAGTCCTCGTTGACAAGGCGTCGAGCGGGAAGACCTCGTACGCGACGGTTCCCGACCTCGTGCAAGACGGGTTGAAGGCGCCGAAGAGCTATACGGAGCGCAAGCTCAAGCCAGGTGAGGGCAGGACGAAGATCGCGTTCCTCAACTTCTCGAGCGGGACGACCGGACTGCCGAAGGTTCGTTTCGCACGGGGGTATGCGTTGATTCTCGAGATACTGATGCTGTATGGTAGGCGGTGATGGTCCCTCATTACGCGCAGATCGCGAACGTTATCCAGAGTGCTGTGTATGCGCATGGGGACCCAAAGCCATGGGAGGAGAAGATGTTTAGGCCAGGCCGTGTCATCTATTGTGGTGCGTCTGTTAGCCTGCAATAATAGCATATAGGAACTCATCCTTGTCTTTTAGCGCTTCCGCTCTACCGTGAGTGCCCACAAGGATTACAGACTCAATTCGTGAAATAAGCTAGCATACTACAGACGCATATGGTCTCGCGTTCATCATGCACTTCGGGTTCTTCTTTGGGGTGGGCCTCACTGTGTTCATCCTTCATGCGCATGTACTTATGGCCGTTGCAGATGACGCTAGTCATCTCACAGAAATTCGTCTTCACCGAGATGCTCAAGAGCATCGAGCGCTACAAAGTCTCGGCCCTCCCGTTCGTGCGGCTTTTGTGTGCTATAAAGTTGCGCTAATATGTGACCGATAGCTGCGTGCCGCCAATGGGAGTTTTACTCGTCAAGGTTTGCGCTTAATGCATTTATCGTCTCGGTACCGTATGGCTCACTCAGCACTCACGTAGCACCCGGAGGTGAAGAAGTACGATCTCAGCTCCATCAAGTCTTTCATGATCGGCGCGGCCCCCGTCTCCCCCGAGCTTCAAAGCGCCCTCGCGAACGTCTTCCCGCAGGCGACGATCGGGCAGGGTTTCGGTGCGTCCCGTCGGCTCATTACCCCGCTCCTATAGGAGTTCAACCTAGTCTAGGTATGACTGAGACCTTCACGATCGTGGCGCTCCCGCGACACGATCAGAAGGTCGGGACGCTCGGGAGCGCAGGCATCCTCATCCCAGGCGTCACCGCGCGCGTCGTCCGGCCAGACGGTACCGACTGCGCCCCGGACGAGGCGGGCCAGTTCGTCTTGAAGATGCCGTCGCTGGCACTAGGCTACCTCAACAACGAGAAAGCGTACGTCCACTCCGGGCTCTGTACGTACATCAAGTGCATCGGCTGAATGTGCGCCGCGGATTATAGGAACAAGGAGACGTTTGTCGACGGGTGGCTCTACACCGGCGACGAGGTCATCATCAACGACCTCGCCGAGCTGTTCGTCGTCGACAGGATTAAGGAGCTGCTCAAGGTGCGCGGCTTCCAGGTCGCGCCCGCGGAGCTCGAGGGCTTCCTGCTCGACCACCCAGATGTATCTGACGTGTGCGTCGTGAGCCTGGTCGACGACTTCAACGGCGACCTCCCCCTCGCATACGTCGTGCCCACCGCGGCCGCCAAGGAGCGCATCGCGCGGGACCCTGCGGAGGCGGCCCGCATCAAGGTGGACATCGCCAAGGTGCGTCGCTACGTCCCCTTTGCCGTCATACGCGTAAACGCTGACGACGCGTGTTGCTGTAGTATGTCGCCGACGGGAAGATCTATTACAAGCAGCTCACGGGCGGTGTTGAGTTCACGGACATCATCCCGCGGAACCCGAGCGGGAAGCTTCTTCGCCGGTTCTTGCGCGACAAGGCTCGGGCGCAGCACCAGAAGCCCAAGGCGAAGCTGTAGGTAGGCAGCGCCGGGGACACGTGTGTCTACAGTACTAGGATACTTTGTTTTGTTTAGATCCTGTCTATTTAGATGCTGTTCTTCCGTCTATCATCCACATACTATCTAGGTATTGCTACCAATGTGGGATGGAGTGTCGCACCATCATTCCTGTACTGAGGTTTGCTGAGTGGCACCTATTCATAACAGCGGATCCAACGTTGGATCCGCCGTACCTAAAGGCACAATGGGGACTGGCACACTCTGCTCGTTCACACAAATTCACACAGAAAAATAAAGCGGACCACAACATGTATATTTATCTTTACTTACTGGCTACTGACTTCTTGTGACCCGCTATAAATACTCATACCCATTTCAAGCTGAACAGAGAGGCAAGGCGCAAACTACCGCCTACTCAAATGCCCGCACACACGACGGTGACACGGGGGTCACCGAAGCCACCCATGCCCATGCGACCGCCCATGCCCACGCGCGGATCGTCAAAACCGAAGCCGCCCATCCCCATACGATGATCGGCGCGACCGAAACCAGGGCCACCGCGCCCACCGCGTCCTCCAAACCCGAACGCACGATGCTCATCGAAGTTGAGGAATGTCTCATGAGAATGGTGCCCGAAAGGCCCGTGATGTCCGAAACCGAACCCACCTTGTCCGCGCCCGCCGCGCTCACGGTGCTCGGTTCTCGTGTACGGGTGGTGGTGGAGATGGAAATGCGCCTCACCGTGCGGGGGCGGGGGCGGACCGCGGAAACCCGGGAAGGGCCCGTCGAATGGCGGAAAGTGGGGGAAATGCTCTGCGAAATCTTCAGGCTGAGGCGGGGCCGGGACTTCGTCTTCGGGTGCGTTAACGTGGAACTCAGGAGGAGCGCTGTGTGCGCGGAACGCCTCATGACTCATGGGAGGCGGTGGGGGACCGCGACCTACACCACGGCCGCGGCCGAATGCGCCACGGAGAGGAGGGGAGAAGCCAGGAGGGCCATGATGGCCATGATAACCGTGGAAGGGACCTCCGGTGAAGCCACCACGCATGCCGCCTCTCCCGCCGCGGCCGCGGGCAGAGTAGAAACCCCTTGAGGGCATAAAGGGCATGGCACGGGCGTGCCCGAACGGCGGGCGTTCCTCTCCATCGTCGAGAGGATGTGCGCGCTCACCTTGGGGGCGGTCGCCCCCCTCAACGGCGCCGGCGGGCTGGCCGTGACTGCCGACGTTGTTCGCGTCCTCAGGCGTACGTACCTCGCGGAGGACGCGCAGATCGCGGACGGTGAACTTCAGGTTGGCGGTGGTAGAGTCGGTGTTGCAGAGGACAGTGGAGAGGAGCTCGGCGAGCTCGCTCTGGGAGCTGAGAGTGACCTCATCGCCGTCGCCGTCGATGTAGGCCAGGGCGACGGAGGCCGCGGGGATGTCGAAGAAGGTGTTGACGCGGGCGGTGAGGTCGTCCCAAGTCGGGAGCGCCTCGCAGACGACCGCGCGCGTGGTGCCGTTAGGCTGAGTGAGCTTGATGTGAAGCTGGGGGGTAGACATTGTGCTGTATGTTGCAGGTGTCTGGTAAACAGCTGGCGAAAATGCGAGGGTTTATATAGTGCGCGGCCGAGTCATAGATGTCGGAACATGGCGATGCCGCCATGCTGCGCAAGTGGAGTCCGGCGAGGCAAAGAGGTATACGAGTCGCTGCGGCGCACAGCCACAGCATTCGAATGCGGTATCTCTTGCCTTTCCTGGTAAGGAGCGTCGGCCGGTAGATACGAGGCCGCCAGGCCACGCACTCTTCTGCGGAGCTGGTGCCGCGAAGCAACGTCAGCAATATCAGTGTCTGTTCATGCTCGAACGCACCAGAATACTCGCGACATTGTCTAGAAATGTCTAGAAATTGGGCTTAGTTGGCCGCAGGGTGTTCGGTGAACAAAAGACGCACACTCTATTCAGATACTGAAGTGGCAATCCACCCTTGTTTGTATTTTTCTCCTACATTTTCATCGCTGTGGGACGGGCATAATAGGCTGAACTTGTATTGTATTCATTAGTAAAGATGTACATCTAGATTGAAGAGGAGAACGCACCGGTCACAAAGATGGTCGCTTGACGATCATAAACGGAAACAGTACAGTAAGAGGAGGCAGAGGGGAGGCATAAGTAGATTGGACAAGTTCTGGGGAGATGACGGCCTTTCTGTACAGTAACATGTAAAAATGAAAGAAGCGTCCTGGCGCATTGAAGTGAGAAGGGAGGCACTGATGTCGTCTCAAACGACACCAGTGAGGAGAAATCGGAGGTTCGACAACAGACACAATGAGACATGAGAAAAGAAGGAGTACGAGAGGCTGAAGAGTCCGAATTGACGTTTACGAAGGAAGGAGGGGTATACTAAGCCGTACCGACGAACGTCTACACGGACGTCGACGGCCCCGGCTCGTTGATGTGAACTGTCGTCTGAATCCGCACGTGCTTGGCCCTATCGAGTCGCCTGCGCTTCGTTGACGGGCTAACAGCGGGGGATGCGCTGCGCCGCACAGCAGTACGCCTCGTGCGCATAGGATCGCGCAAGACTGCCCCCTGAACACCTCGGCGGTCCCTGTGCGGGGTTGGAGGGCGGTCGTGCTCACGAGATGAGCTTGCAGTTGCATTGCTGGGAATGGTGGTGGAGGTAGAGGCGCCGTGAAGGTTTGCGGCATTGTGGATGGCCGTGGTGGTACGGTTGCGACGGGCACGAGGCTCCGGGCTAGGAGCCATGCTGCGGGCGAAGGACCTAAGGTGGTGTTGACGGAGGGCTGCGGTGCATGCTTCTTCGGGAGACGTGCCATCGGGCACTTCGTGGGGCCAGAGGAGTACGCGGGCAGTGGGCGGCTCGGGTCTCCGAGCGGCAGGCTGGCCACGAGCTTCAGTATTGACGGCGACGGCTTGCACGGGATTGCCTGGAACGAATTGGGGGTGGCTTGCTTCCCCCGAACTTGGCGCATGAGGGACTGCATTGTTCATCAACACACGGCGCATGCCGCTCTGAGCGATCGACTTGCGCAGCTCTCGGACGTGGCGTAGAATTGACGCTTCCGGTTCCTTCACTTCCATCTCCGCATCTTCGCTGCGGACGATTTGCTTGATGATTGGTCTTGCAGGGATGTCGACACGGGGGCGCGACGAGCGGATCGTCCGGAGGCGTATGGTACCGTAGCCTAGGATGGCATGCGATGTGCCGGGGAGCGCCGCATTTGCGGCAAATTCGATGTGGCTGTCTGGGTACGCGCGTGTGAGCATGTCCGCAAGGCCGAGGGGGCCTCGTGCTTGGGCGAGGGTGTCCGAGGCCGAGTAAGACGGGAGGATGGTGGATGACTGGGAATAGGAGAGGAAAAGCCCGGCCGAAGTAGTACAATAGAAGGATGCGATGTGTTCGACGAGCTCTTCCCAGGTGGGGATGCGCCTGAAGAGGAACTGGCGAACGGTCGTGTCGTGGGGCGCGTGGGTGTCATCGTATGCCCTCGTAAGCTTGACCTCGAGGATGCGAACGAAGGCGTTAGTGGAAGCACGTCCTGGCTGCTGGTTCGTTGCGATGTCGCTGAGCTGGAGGGCATCGAGGAGGCGGGCGACTCGTTGGAGAATGGCAATGCCGTCGGCTGCATGCCTCTGTCTCCCTGACGCGATGCTAGCACGTATGGCACTGATGAGGCGCTCGCAGTGGAGGCTGTCGAGGACAGAAGAGCGTGCGGTGAGGACGTTGTGGGTGTGCGGCGAAGGGCTAGCGCGGGGGGAACGTGAAGGGGGGAGGTGACGAGCGCGAACAGTGCCACTGCTTGCTTGCCGTTGCAGAGGTGCACGCCCGCGCCCTGCGATTTGCGTAGAGGGTAGCCGGATCTCGTCACCGTGGGTTTGTGGTGTTGAGACGACATTGTGAGTAGGTGAATGCTGCCGTGCTGAGGTACTTTGACGAGGACGCATCGAAGGCAGCAGGCTCCCCGCCATTACGAGACGGTCGTGGTGTCGCAGGCCGTATAACGGAAGGGGAGACGGGGTACGGTATTCGACGTATGCGGGTGGACTGGGCGAGCGTCCAACGTTGTTGAGGTCGGCTTGCATATTAGAATTGTGGGGTTGTACTTCGAGGCCACCGACCATAAAGGCAGGGAGGGAGCGACCTGTATATACCGATACATCGACCAAATATGTTTCGTAACGATGAAAACCAGAGTTGACGGAGGCTACCGTGCAGCGAATAGTCGACGTGGCCGGTATTGATTGTAGTAGTAACCGCATACTCTCATCATCATTCACAACTTCCTCAACCTCACCTGCAGCATACACCAGCCCGACATCTGATGGGGGTAGGTTGTAGACCGCCCAAATCCAATTCATGACATCCGTCCACGGTGGGTCGGACAATAAGGTTACAGTACGAACGAGTTCGTTGCGGGAAAGAAACCGAAGGGTAGTTGAAGGCTCCGACATGATGGTAGGAGTCAAGATAGGAGAGGCAATCTTGACTCACGGGTGGGTTTATATACCCCGAAGCTGTCGGAGTTTGAACCTAGCAACTCAGCCGCTTGATGACTAAGAAACTGATGACTCATCTATGAGTCATCGGCAACGACTGAGGCAGTGCACATGGCGGGCCCCTTGTGCCCGCTGCCCGCCCAGCGTCGCTGCCTCAGTTCCTGTCGCTGCTCGCAGCAGATACTCACTGATCAAGTCAGTGGCAAACCCAATTCTCAAGGAGCATGGATTATCAAGTTTCATCAGTGTGTGGTAGTCAAACAACGCCATGCAGCGCTCACTCATCCACCTGCACGTCGCGTGAGTGGATCCTAGCAAATGTTACAGCCATGGTCAGTTAGTGAGTAGCCAGCTTTTACATACTACATGAAAGCAGTCTTAGACCGCCCAGAGTGAGATCATGCAACCCTTCGTTCAACCCTTCCCCAGACTGCGAAATAGGTGAGTGGGTCTCGTTTATGTAGGTCTGACAGCCCGAAATCGAAGGCACTACGCTGCTCATCCAAGTACGAGGGCGGGCGGATGTACGTGTTGTCGAAGGTAAGTAAGTACACTAGCTCATTGGGCATGGCTAACCCCTTGTACGCTAAGTAATAGCGGGCGAGCACGAATTATGATGAAGCGTGCCGGACTTTCCGTCGAAGACCTGTAGCGTGAGCTGGATCATGTAGTACCGACCGTTCCCCGCGTACGCAAATTCCGTCGCTTCTTGCGGAACGCGTACTGCAAGAATTTGAGAAGCACCTTCGCCTTGACATGCACAACTACATACCGCTATCATGCCATGATTCAAAACCGTTGGCTGAACAGCGCCGACCCTCGCACTCCGGGACAAATTCCCCGCTCAAATGCTCACGTCCCGATGGTGTCTTGCATCTTTGTGTCCGCAAACCAATGAAGTTCGTATGGGTGGGTTTCAACACGCCGCGCTGAAGGCAGACGCTGCGGCGGCGGTGGAGAAACCCTCGATCTGCGATGGCTTGATGACAAGAACCTTGTGTACACACGGGGAGAAATCGTGAGTACGCTTGCGGTGTTGGAGCTGCCTCGACTTCCTGACCAGACGTTCGCAAGATCACCTGCCACTACTACTACGGCGAGCCCAGGGGGTTGCAACTGGCAAAACTTGAAAAAAAAAAAGCTCGTACAGGCCGAGTATAACGTGCATTTGCTGCATCAGTTCGCGAGCTCCCGGGCCGAGGACATGGGTTTATGTGACGGAGTATAGCGGACTCAGAGCACATCCTTGCTGAGTGAGTAGCATATACCTCCGTCTCAATTTTCATACCTAAACTGGGGGATTTCCGATACAGCGGGTTTGCGTATACTACGTTTGCCAGTGCTAACGTAGCTCCGCAACTTGGGTCTCTCTGCTGCCCCGCCATTTCTATACACTGTTCTTCATTTTGTCCCGTATGGTTGCAAGATTTGTGCGGTTCCGTTCGCCGGCCGCAAATACAGATGGACCGCGCGTCTCTCCGAGTCCTCTAGTACAGCACGCTGCTTCAGTATAGAACATGGTGCCGGCATCAAAGGCAGAAAAACTTGCCATAATTATCGGTAAGTACAGTATGTTCTTCGAGAGCACATACGTTGAGATTGTCATTTCTCAAATCAGCTACGTAGTGTTCCGTCGAGAAGAGCCCTCGCACTCGGGAGCTGGCACGTGAGGCTACGGGCGTCAACGCGTCTGTGGCGGCTACTTCAAGCGCTGTGGCTCACTCCAATTCCTGAACCCGACCATCACTCTGCAACTCCGCGCCGGCTTCCCCTGGCTAACACATCGCTATTTCTGATAATCTCTACAAGTAAAAACTCTATAGCATGCCTCCTCAAGCCAAGAAATCCAAATCGGAGAAATCCCCGGCTCGCAGCCGTGCTAGACCCCAGCCTAAAGTAAGGAAAGCGAAGAGAGGTGTGCGCAGAGGGGACGCACAAAGTACTACTGGAAGCTTGGCAAGCATTCTGGATATGCCGGCAGATATCGTGAGAGAGGTGAGTTGCCATCGTGGCCGTGGCCGTGGTCCGGTCTGATGTGTATGTGGCCATAGATCTGCCTATGTTTGCACCCCCGAGACCTCCTCAGTCTCTGCCGCACCGTGAAGTTTTTCCACGGGATTTTAATGTACAAGGACTTCGCGCCCGTTTGGTGGGACTGTTTGAAGCGAGTCGACGGCCTCCCCCAGTGTCCCCCAGGGGTTGGTTGAGCCTGCCTATGTCTCGCTTGTTTTCTCGCCGAACTGCACGGTGAGTTACCGTGGTCTCGAATGTGTTATAAACTGAATGTAGAGAACAACGTTATGCAGGGGTGCGGCGAACGTAAGGCTACTGCTGTTTACTGGGTATGGTTTGCAAGGCTCTGCGCAGCCTGCAAGAAATCAAAGTCAGTCTTCGTCGATCCTGTGGCATATGTGTACTCGTCTTCTTAATAATCTTCTTGATATGCAGTGTGGTTTCGGATGAAGAGGTAGCCGAATTCCTTACCGATACGCAATGGGAGAGCTTTGAAGATATCGGGGCAGATGGGGATGAAGAACACAAGGTCCTCGTCCAGGTATGCTCCTGACAGAGGTTACTTAGTTCGTACTAATTCTACTCGCAATGTAGGCCAGTGTCTCCGGATGTAAAAGGCCATGTTACTTGAAACCCGACCTGCTCCAAGTCCTCGCGGCCTTCAGGCAAGCCACCGATACACACAAGTTTCGTCATGAGCGCTGGCGTCTCGTCAGGCAACGTAAGAAGGTCGGTGACCCTTATGAGTAGGATCTTGGATCCGTCGCTTACATATGGTCTACATAGTTTGCGTTGGCATGCCAAAAATGGCAGAAGAAAGAAGAAGAGATCCAGAAGGCCACCCTCGAAGCTCTGCGCCTAGATCAGTGAGTGACATTCTAATATCTCCTACACTCGATGCCGATCCTATGCATGGCAGGATCGTTGAGCGATTGTGCGCCCTCGGCTGGAGCGCGGAAATTGATTATCTCCGAGAGCAAGATTTACAAGCTCTCAAGAACTTTGGATCTGTTTCTCTGCCGAAGAAGCTGACCAAAAACGGTGCGTACCTGCCGGAAAATCTATCGCGTGTATGCTTATCGGTTCATGCAGCTTGGGACAAGATGCGGGCCGAAGTCATTGAGTACATGGCCAACGTGCGGACGGAGTGTCTCCAGCGCGAATACCAGATGCTGCTCGAGTGTCGCTATGCAGTTCTGGCCGATGCTGGAAATGAGCTCCTTGACAGGCAGTTCGCCAAGCGGCCGGAACTGATTGCGTATGGGCTGAACACCGCCGACCTCGCCCTCCAGGACGAGTTCCGCGCAATTACGTGCCGACCCAGCGACGTGGGGATTGACAAGTCTGATTTCCTCGCCCTCGACAACCGGATGGACATGATTGTAGAGCGGTGGACGAGACACATCGAGAAGCGCCTGCGCAAACGTGTCGTGAAAGCAGCCCTGGTCTCGCCCCGTGCCGCAGGGATCGACCCGCTCAACCTTGCCCTTACGATATTCAAGTTCGGGAAGTACGACCAGTACTGCAACTTTTTCCCGTTCTTCACTGCCAGCTTCGATTGCAGTTTACGCACGGCGCCCCCGGACCTACAAGGGAGGGTGTTGAGCCCATACGAGAAGTTTGTCTTCGGGAAGGGATATCCTAAAAACGGCCCTTTCCGTGATACTGGTTTTGCGACGACTAGAGTTGCCAAACCGAGAGCCGACACACTAGCCATCATCAGGATGGCTGGTCAGGACCCGGATACTGTGACTGCGGCGGAGATGGATGCCTTGGATCTGAGATGGGTTGATCGCCATGACACCGTTTACCATTGGCGAGATGCGGTAAGTGTCCTTTGACAGTAGTGCTCTAAAGTTCATATAACTTAGTGGGCGTTCGTCAGGTCGCTGCTTCCTCCGTCGAGAATCGCACGCCCGGGGGATGGCGCTTGGCAACACCGGAAGAGTCTGTCAAGGCTAAGGAGATTGAGATCGACTACCTGCAAGACTCTGACTGTAGGTTCTGGACGTGTAACCGGTGCAGCGAGCCACAAGCTCCGACATCGTGGGTCCATGTAGTGGAGCACCTCCATATCGAGTGAGTCCCGGAATATCTCAGTATGGATTTAACTTAACTTACTACGGCGTCTTGAAGACACGACATTGTGCACCAGGACCCAAACGACGCGCTGGTGGCAGACATCTCACTCAATAAGATGTTGTTCAGGTCAACGTGGCGGCGTACATGATGGTACAGCTTTGACTGCATGTACAGTTATTGACATTGTTGTTTTGGCTAGTCCCCGTTGCAGACCATAAAAGCCGACAAGTGTTATGGCATTCCTCCCAGTGTACTAGTACAATCTAGCCCCACCTCCTATTCTTCGCTATGTATATTAGATCATATCTACTTCTGCTGTAGTATCCTGAGCTATATATACAAGAGACCGCCATCGCTCTGCTCCGTCAGGCAGATCTCTACAAAGTACTTCTCTCACTAAACTTATCTATTTTCGAGTACTAGTCCACAGCAATGCAGTAGTGGCCATGTCCACACTCCACCGTCTGCACTAGCTGCACGTGGAAGGAGAGGGGATGGCAGGACTCGGAGGCACTCGGTTCCAGCTATCACTACGCATGGCGACATAGCACAGGCAAATGCGTATGCAGCGCTCCGCGGCCGGGAATTACATGGATGATTCTGCACAAAGCCAATGGCAGACTCGGAAACTGTGAGATCTATGACAACCATAAAAGACGCAAGATATGAGATGCAAATTAGGTAGCGACGTCGAGGCGAGACACTGACGTCGTGTGGAAATGCACAAACATATGACAACGAAGTCGAGGGGTTAGAGTAAAAGAGTAGAGTAGTAATACGGACGCGCACTACATTATTTGAGAGAGGCATGCGGCCTTGCGAGTGAGTTCAGTTGCAAGCAGATCTGGAGTCTCGACGGGCTAGGACCGGTAATCGAGCGTTACAAAGGGGAGCGAAATGGAATGACTCCAGGAACACGAGCAAGCATTGATGGAAGAGTGATGATGAGTGGTCCCGGTGTACATACTTTACAGCAACCTCAGTGAGGCTCAAGCTACAATACAAATGACGCGACCACCGAGGTTAACAACAGCTAAACAATCATGATCGCTGACTCTGAAGCGAGGGAGCAAGTTGTAGTCTATTGTAGTCGGGTAGCTCACATGCGAGTCCCCACAAACGCATCTTGTCCACCGCCATATCTTCGTCTGCGACCTCTGACGGAGCGAGCCCATGCCTAAAATATGACTCCAAGTTGAGCGATACACTTCATACCAAATGCATTACAAACACTCACTCGGCGCACAGATGTTTCACAACGTTGTCTCGAGCTGCGGGCTTGCACTGCGGTGTTTCGCAGCGAGCACATACCCACACACGATAAGTTTCATGTTTGTCTCGCAGTAAACGCATCTCTTGGGCCTTCACAGCGGCTGCTTCCTCTGGCGTTGCAATTCGCCAGTTCACGACTTGAGACTCAGGAGAACATGCACGCCACACCTGGCAGAAGGGGGTATGATATGAGATCAGGATACACCACCACTTCAATGGTGAAGGAGACCCACCGCACTCCGCCAATGGTGGGCTCGTAAAAGGGCCACTTCAACCCACCGCAGGTCCAGGGCGTCGAGTTCTGCGGTGGTGGCAGTATCTGGGTCTTTGCCGGCCATCCCGATCATAGACCGTACCACGCTCCGCAGTTTCGGCCCCAGAGCGAGAAGCGGTGGGCTGCTGCACTCGTTGAATGGCCAATGCGGCCTCTTGTTGACCCACAACTCGTACTTGCTCATAGTGGGGACATTCACGGAGGGGCGTAGGTGTTTGAGGAGGAACGGGAGGAACTCGAAGTGTTGTACATATTTCCCTGGGCCCGAGAACACCGCTGTGGCGAGCTCGAGCGGATCGCCTCCCGCGGGATGGACGAATCCCGCCTTGTCGACTTTTTCGCGGATCACCTTGTAGACGCGTACGCGCCACCGCTCCACGATCTCCTCGATGTGGTCGTTGAGCGCGAGGAAGGCGGACGTGTCGACGTGCACGTCGGCGGGAGCGCACATGAGTGCGCGGAACTCGTCCTGGAGGGCGAGGTCGGCTGCGTTCAGCCCGTACGTACGTAGCTCTGGGTGCTTGTGAAGGACTGTCTTGAGGAGCCTAGTACGGCTAGCACGCTCGAGAGCTTCCCAGCGCTGTGCCATCATCGCGTTATACTCGTCCTCGAGGCGCCGCGCTCGCACGTCGTCCATACGTGTGATCACTTCGGCACGCATGCTATACCAGCCTATGCGCGAGCAAGTGAGTTCGTTTTCTCGGTCATGGAGATTAATGAATACTTGCCCTGATCAGTGAGTTTCTTCATCACCCATATAGCTCTGATGTCCGCGAAGGGGTCAAAGTTGTGCTTGCGAAGGTATTCAACTTCGGGCTCCCATCCGAGTGCACATAGGCGCGCACAGACACTGTATGGTTCATGAGATTGTGTTTCGTAGAAGGTTCGCATAGTGGCTTACTCGTTTATACGTTCACGTTGCGCGTTGCGTGCTTCCTCGTAGCCACGGTGCTCTTCTTCGGCGACCCACCTTTCGCAGTTCGCGGCAAACTATACAGGGCGAACATCAGCCATCCCGTTGTAAGTATTTGTCGTTGACCGGTAGTACCTTTTCCCGCTTGTCTGCTAGCTCGGCCCTCTTCTTGATGAAGGCCTCACACTCGGCTTTGCGTGGAATACGCAAGTAAGTCTTGATGGTTTCCAAGACCTCAGAGGCCAGGTAACAAGGTGTCTTGTATCCAGTAACAGTAACCTGTAAGCTCACTGAGTGAGCACATTCTATGTGACCCGAGACATGAATGTACCTGGAGAAGTACACCCTGGATTGCCTTGAAGTTCTTCCATTGCCTCTCAGAGAGAATCTCCTGAACCCCATCCTCTGGTACAAATCTAGCGATGTGTAAGATAAGGCAACTGGGCGGTAAGCAAGGACTGATGAGTACGCACACCGCACTCCGACAAGCCGGACAGACGCGCGAGAGAAACACCCAATGTGCTTTAGGGGCTCTACCAAGACCGCAATTCTGATTGCGCCATGCATCACTGCCTTCAGCTATGTTTATTTAAAGTATCTTTCCGATGCGCTCACCGTGCAAGTGGGCGAAAACAGTAGTGAAACCCATGCGGGCTCAATGAATCCACTCGGGCGTTTTGGGAGATCCACGATCCGACTCAAGGAGTCTTTCCATATGCTAGTGCATGCTTTCCTCATAAGAAAATCGTGTAACGCCTTTGTTGTACGGCTGAGGCTAAGCAGATCTTGTTGAAGGAGTGAGGTTGTAGTGGCTGTGAAGACGGGTGAACGAACCTAGAGGGAGCTGCTAGAGGGAGGACCCGTTAGGCACACGGGAGAGCAGTGGAAGGAACGATCCATTAGAGGGCGTCCAAGCCCAGTATATATACATGAGGGAAGGCATCAGCTGATCGTACAGTAAGCGTATCAGGTGAGGCCTGAGTAGCTACGTGAGTCAGCGTTAGTAAGACGGGAACCGGAACTCCGGGTTACCGGTGATATCACATGCTAAAGGAGCGGAGGTCCGAAGGAACCGGAGGTCCGAGTAAGTCCGTTATCTAATCTACTGAGTCAGGACGAGAGATAACGAGTCCTGCAGATAAGATAAGAGCGAAAAAGGAAAGTAAGCGTACAGTACGGTACGTAGCGTTGCAGAACACAAGATAAGTCCATATCAGGCAAGCCTGATAAGATAACGCCTGAAATGGTAGAAGTTCAACAGATCTTGGGGGTAGAGAAGGAGACAAATCTACATGCAAGAGTCGTCAGTCAAAGTGATGCCGGATCAGGTAGACACGGGCAGAGGCTTGCAGCTCACCTCTTGAATAATGTCCAAGGGCATTTCCATGAAGTTCTTGAGTCCTCCGCGTTTTCCCCGCACGGTTTTCCAGCGTTTGATAGTCTTCGCATTGACCTTTGAAGACGCATCGGCGCTGGATGCGGCGACCGCGGCGGTCTTGGACCGCTTGTTTTTGCGGGGTGGCATTGCTCGAATCGGCGATAGAAATTGATCTGTGTCCGCGCTTGGGTAGGGAGCCGTGGAAATGCGTATCCACGGAGCGTAGTCAAGAGTAAGTTCAGGTGAGACCTCTTGTGTTCAAGTTCGAGTGTGCGACGCTGAGCCACAACTCGAATGGTCACGCGAGTACAGCGTGACGCGCCTGTGGCGGCGGCGGCTATGCGGTCCGGTGACAATAGCTCCTGCGATCATTGTCCCCGGTGGGCCACTGGCAGTGGCACTCATTGTATAGGCCGGATGTACAGTATCACGCAGAAGTGCCGACGACGATGACATCATGGTCACGCAGTGGTCAGCGGCACAAATCAAACAGCGACCTGGCCTTGCTCTGTGAGCAAGGGATAGCGTCGCACTCGCACACTAATTGACACCGAGCGTCCTGGACCGGTCGATTTTCGACCGGTGAGCCACGGTCGGTTTTCGACGTGAAAACGGTGCTCTTTCGCACGCTAAGCGGTTCGTTCGAGCGGTCTATATATCGACCGGAATATGTCCGATTTCGACCGTTTTACGGTCCCCCCTTAGTGTACGATCCTCGACCCCATGGGTACTGTTTCAGCAGACCACTACACCATTCATTCTATCGACCAGAAAACGGTCTCTCAATCGACGTCCCAAGCGTGCATTAAATGCGCCGTTCTTCGCCTCAGATCTCGACCGCCACGACACAGGAATAATCGGATAAATATGCATATTGGCCGTTAATGATATTTTAGTAGTGGTACGAAACTTGTAGTAATAAGTCATGCGCAATGGACACCCACGACAGCGAGTAGGCAGAGTACCATACACATTGTACCGAGTTGGTGGTCTCGTCGTGACTACCCATAGACAACCTTCAAGGTCCCTCGAATTCTTCGTCAGCATCCACCTGGTTGACAACCGCCATGAGTGCAACATTGGTTCCACCTTGCGCAGTAAGCCTTTCTTTCCTGTAGATCTGTAGGCGACGGCGTTTGCAGTATGCCTTCGCGAGCTCGTCGATGGGCCAGCAGTGTGCGAAGCGCGAAAGCATATCAAATTGAAGGCGTGCCTATGAAAGAGCGGACCGTGAGACATCGTTATGATAGCCGGCGTTTACTCGAAGATCGCCCGCCGCATGTGCAGCGAGACGTGGACTTCAACTTCAACAACGTAACGACTCACCACACGGAACATCTTGGCAACCTTTATTGGGTCCTGCCGCCTCCAATGCAAGTTATAGTCTAACCCGACCGCTTTTGTGTAGTCACGGACAGCTGCCTAAACATGCCAGTACGTGAGGTCATATGTAACCAAGGTTTTGCAGACGAACTCACCTGGATTTGACAATACAGGACTTTGTTGTTCGACAAGCCCATCTTCTCCCTTAGGTTGTAGTCACGACCAGCAGTCCCTTTTGGGCGGGGTATGACAGGCTGATTGTTGTTTCCTAGGGCCGCGACCGGTGGATTCGCCTGCACATTCGGACCAAACATGGCGGCGGCAGCGGGCACGGCACCCGCAATGTTCTGGGCGGCTGCAGGAACCACAAGCGCGGGCGCAGGAGCTGCATTGGCGACAAGAGGTGCGAGAGCTGCATGTGCAATGCCGGGCACGGGAGCTGCATTCACGACAACAGGTGCGGCGGC
>MPVS01000330.1:0-17230 GCA_001931775.1 Fomitopsis pinicola
CATGTACACGCACGCCCGGATACATCGGGTAAGCTACCTGAGGCTACATGCGCTTACATAAGTTTAGGCGTCTAGCCTAACCAAGGCCAACATCGCCTAGACAGATCAACGTCTACATGTCTCGCCGTTTGCTCTACGTAGGTAAGTGTATTCCTCTTACGCCGAGTACACGCACATACATAAATTGCTGGCGTATTGGATCGACACACTCGTCGCCCCCTTTCTCTTGAACTACCATCTCACAGCTGTCTTGAGTCATCCGGCACTGCGATCAATCATCACCTGCACTGTCTTCCGCCTCCCCGCCACGCCTCGCCTCGCCTTGCACGTTGTTGTGGCCGCGGCTTGATTTCTTCCTATAACTTAAAATCTGAGGGGCTGCAGACTTGTGACTCGATGGTCGGAACATCCCAAGTTCGAGCTTCTGGGTTCTGCCCTCAGTAAGTACTGTATGTAATCACCAGCACATACTGATTCTTCTCCCTCCAGGACAAGGTGAGTGTTGCACTCAGGTGCAGCAGGGTTACCGATCCGGAGGACCTCTACTCAAAGTAAAGAGAGAGCCTCTCCACTATGTCACCTCAGCGGGGGCCGTCGGACACGTGTTTGCAGTTGGGACGCCGGGCCCGTCAAGACTCAGGTGGGAATGATTGAAACCATACCGGTGAGTTTTTGGAGCGCAACATAGATATTATTTTGACACAAACGACACACTAGACCTGAAACGGCGCATATATGCGCATATATGAGCCATCTACACACCCGGAGCTCGTTGCCAACCTCTTTCCGGGGTAAGTACGTTCTTGTGCCTCCCGCGCTCATGTGCCTTGCTTACTGTAATTCCTTGTAGACCGTGTGCGAGTAGCGGTGCATTGAACCAAGCAGTGGTTGGCAGGATGTCATTGTAGGGTCTGAAGGGATATACCCGGGTACGTTCTCTGCCAATCTGTGAGCATGAGGTGTAGCTAAAACTGGTGGAGACAGGCAACAAGTACAGTGAATGAGAAAGTCAATCATGGGTGCGAAGCGGGGCAGTGGTCCACAGAGTGCACGGGCAGGGGCGTACATACAAGGGGCACGCACACCCTCTTTTCATGTGATTCCAATTTGTATCATATTCTAGTGATTATTGTAGCTGTGATTCGCGAGCATACCTCGATGTGCGCAGAGTGGGACTACCTCAGATGACACCCTTTAGTCCTAGGTTGGGGTAGCTGAGTTTACATTGTGTACGCATTAGTACACTCACCATCGCACCCATGATGTACTCGGAGTGCGGCTACACAAGGCTATATGGCTTAAGCTAATGTATGTTTAGCTAATATATCCATTCTTAGTTTACCTCCGTATAATCCGACAATGCGCGTGTACACTTAGCCGCTCTACATTGGCTAATATCGTGGTGCATTTACATGTGTTTATCCCTGCGAAACCTAGCTAGACCAATGTAACCTGACCCCGATGGATACGGGTCTTGAACGCGGTGACTGGCTGTGTCAGGATGTACGGGAACCTCCCAACGTTAATCGTTTCAGCAAGGAGTCGCCGAACCTGCAACGCGGTCACCTGATCGCGTTGGGCAGAGACTTGGCGCCACCGCTACACTCGTAACCCACTGCCACCTGCAGTCTCAGGTCACATTCTTGGTTGGACTCGGAGCTCGAGTGCTGGGTGCCGACCAATGCGAAAAATCTGCGCTGCGTTAGCTTGTGAACGGTATCCGACATCTGAAGTATGCCATATAACCCACAGCTTCGTACTAATACACCGCCTGAATGTGACGCAAAAACTGCTCGAGCTCAGAGTCATTCGTCATCCAAGAGAGACCCCTCCTGCTCCAACAACTGGTACATCTCCGTCAAAAACCCCTCGTATAGCCCTTCCTTGGCAGTGTCGGTGCTACCAGGCTGTTGCGGTTCTGTGCGCCCGGAGGGGCCTGAGTGCGATGATTGGCCGCCGTGCTGCAGACCCGCAAGGTCAGGAGCAGGCCCGCCCCCTTGGAAGCCTTGCCAGATCTTATAGGGCGCAGTCGCCATGAACGACCGCACCCTGAACAACCCCACGGGCACCGTGGTTGCGACGAGTGTGAGTGTCTCCGGGTGTTTCTGAACCTTCTCTATCATTGCCTCTACCCGCGCCTGAGTCGGCGGACCGTTCATAGTACATCGGTTGAAGTCGTATTCTTCGACAGAGTGGAGATTATAGGCGGTAGGTATGACAGAGAAGTCAACCTCGATGATGAGACGATAATATGGTTTGTCGGTATACTTCCTGTTTGCTTCGTCGATGAGGGACGCGATGTTGCGTCGCGCGCCGAGGGTGGCACAGCAGTAGAAGAACTTGATGTTGCGCCTCGATATTTTCTCCGGCTTTCCCTCTGCATAGCAGTGAGCGATGTTCTCTTGCGCTAGGCTGACGTGTACTGACCCATCCTTTCGCGCTGCTTCATTTTACACATTTCCTTGTGATTTCCCTCTTTCCACGCAATGGCCTGGCATTCCTGAAGTGCAACATTTTCAGAAAAAATGCGAAACGACAATGCTTGATCGAACCTTTGAGCAATAGAATGTGGTGAGGCATGCCGCACACCTCCGTACCTCTTCCTTGTCATCTCTTCTCTGACACTGGAGAACTCATCAACAAACACGTGCGTCTTGGGTGAGCTAGAATTCTCTTACCTTGATGTTATCACAGACTCTGAGCTCGCCGTCAACAGGTCGGGAATGGTTCAAATAAGCCACCCTCTCGTTGTATAGCCCCTCTAATACTAGCCATGTATCCTTCGTAGGACTGTCCATGATCTTCTTCCGCTTCGAACCTTCGTTGATACGCTTCATTGATGGTTCCATTGCCTCCAGCACCGAACGATACACTGTATGCGGACAGAGCTTTTGGATCAGGCGGCGCGCGAATTCGAGGTCAGTCGACTCAAGCCCGGAGAAGTACGGGCTACAGTCGGCGAAGTATGTCAGCAGGCCAGCCCCGACTGCTTGCGAGACCCAGATGAAGCTGTTCGGCGAGTCTATGTGATTGTATGGGATCAAGATGGCCGACATCATGGCATGGATAAATGAGGGGTCATGCGTCTTCGCAAGACTCGTCGAGATGGGTCCGAGCGCGCGGGTGGCGTACCAGAGGGCGTTCTCGCTGAGGAATGCAAATCGCAGAGGGTGGGGCACAATGCGGGAGAACGCGTTCATGGCGGAGAAGTGCGCAGTGAGGTTTACCGGGTTGAGCGGACGAGCATCCAGCACGCGCTTCAGGCGGACCATGGCGATCTTCGTAATCGCGTCCGCTTTGCCGTCTACCGTTGTGAGTGCGCGGTTGAGGTGTTCCGGCCTCGTCAATATGGTGTGCAGGAGGAGGGCCGTTGTGGGAGGGCCGTTCCCAAGCGCCGCTTCGTCTTCCTCGAGCCATAATCGCATTGCGAGCTCGATGCACGTCGGCGTAGACGCGATCTTATCGTAAAGCGGGCCTCGCCTGGCGCAAAGGCTATACAACGCCAAAGATATCAATTGGATTGCTTCCGCCCTCCGTTTGTCGCTCTTGTCCAATGCTTGGACACGCGCGAAGAACATGAAGGCGATCCACTTGAAGATCCTATCCCACTTGTCGAGTATTCGCTGCGAGATTCTAGGGTCCTCAAAGACTGGACCAAACTGATGGAGGCCAACGAGGGCGATTTCTGCCCAGTGCGTGGCCGGGTAGAACGCCGTAACCCGGTTAGCGACGACTGGGATGTCGCTCTCTGGGAGAAAGGTGAGTATGACCTCCACCGCATCCGCGGCTAGGACGATGCACTGGTTTATGTGGGGATTCCAGCGATTTGTAATGAAGATCGCCTCCTCGACAGAACGCCTCCGGGCGGCCGCTAGTACCTGATCCATTGAAGTGTCGCGTCAGTAACCAGCGGTATACCGTTGGGAGTAATCAGAGCTGATCCAATCGAGCAGGTAGTCAACCCTTACGGACGATGGGTCTTCACTGAGTCTCCGGATAATGGGAGCGTCCCGTGGGTCTCTGATCCATTGTGAGTACATGTTGGATATACTCTACTACTGTCGTTGTAGTGAAAAGTGCAAGGTGTGATAGTGCCAAGGGGTGGGGTGCAGTGCCAACGCCTGGCCCGTGGTCGTATCGATCGGAAACGATTGAGACCGTACAGAGACATGCCTATTCAAGACCATTTCGGTCTCACGAGAGTTTCCGTCAGCACGAGTCGAAGAAGGTAGAGAAGATAGAATCCGCACGCACCTGGCAACTTGCGAACCAACTTCTCCAGAAAGGCTCCGCCAGACCACGTGATGTGTAAGGTGGATGCCTCCCGATGAGCGCTTACGACTCCCACGACACGACGACCTGCGCACAGTAGACCTGAAGCACAAGGATCAGCTTGAAATTGACTTTCGGATGAGTCGCCAGCCTAGGGATATCTACAAGAACCATCTAGTTTTCACTTGCCCGCGCACTTGCCAGAGACTGAGGCTGAATTACCATCTCGCTTCTATTTTTGCGCTTGATATCAGTGTATATAGGGCACCTACAGCCTATCATATGGGAATTCGGATTGATCTCACATTGAGCCTGCGCGGCCTAGAGGATGCGAAGGCGTGGTCATGCCGACCTTATCTGGGGCCCCTAGTAGCAATGAGTGCATGGAAGCTGCTCCTCAGGCTCAGGCTACGACAATAGTATCACTGGCAGTTCATCAAACAGGGTCTGCAGATGTTTCTCTTTTCAAGCAAGCCTGGGGCTCTGTCGGCTGAAAGAGATGATAGGCACTCACCCCGAAACTTGTCTGAGTCAATAGAGGTGAAAATAGATTGAGGACACTGAACGTTTTGGCGCCTTGACGCGTCGAGCGAACGCCACAACGCGCCTCCCGATCGAGATCTGTCTTGCCCCAAGTCCCAGGCCTCCTCCGAATCCTCGCGTACAGGCAACGTATCGTCTTCCACCGCGTGGTCTCCAGTCCTTCTCAAGGCTCTACCCGGCTGCGCAAGACTGAAGCCTGTCTCGAACTCTTTCCTTGTACACGAGTGTCTGCTGCCTCCCACGAAGTATCGAAATCCACGAATGGCACCGTCAACTGCTGCAGCACAGGGCGGAGGCTCCGTCTCTGGAGGCGCTCCTAACTCGTCGACATCAATATCGCGCTCAAGACCACAAGGATCACGAAAGAAGATCAACGCAGATGACGCAGCGTACCACGCGCCGCCGTCTGCGTCGGCAGCGGGGGCGAAACGGACGGCCGCAGAGCGGGCGGATGGCGAGCCGCGAGCGAAGCGGAAGCGTGTCGACGCATCGGCGGCGGCAACAGCTGCATCGAATGGAGGAGGGAGTATAGCAGGGGGAAGCTCGCTGCATAGCCAGAAGAAAGACCAGACAAACGGAGAGGGGAGAATAAACCTGGTGCGTATGCCATCCCACCCCACCCACTCATCCTGACCGGGCGCGTACCGTGCNGCATGAGGTGCATGGCGTGCTCGCGCAGGTCGCGCAGAGGCACTTTAGGGAGCACTCGGTGCGGGAGGTGGATACGCTCGCGTCGTTCATGTGTGCGGTGAAGGCTAAAGGTATGTCGGTTGTGCTTCGATGCGACGGATGGATGCTCTGCCCGCGGCGTGTATGGATGGGCAGAGCGTACTGAAGTGCACGACGAGATGGACACGGTTACTGACATGTCCGTCCCCAGCACGTATGGCATCATGATGTTGGTAGTCGTGTGTCTTGCCTTTCTTGCTTTCGGGGTATGTCCTCTTTCTCATTGCGAATAAGTGGCTGATGGTGCCATAGATGTATACTAGACACCGTATAGTACTCTACCATCGGCATTGGGCACTCTCCGAGTCCGCTAGCTACCGTACTCCATACGACCGGGATGCGGCTATGTGCGAAGCCGGTGCTCATATGGATCTGTCAAGGAGTTCATGCATAGTACGCGATGTCCCCAAGACGGAGTCCGCGGAATGAAAGAGAGCGCCAGCACGTCTCGCTCCGTGGGCGGAGACACTCCGACGCATGGCAGAGCCAGCCATAGAAGCATGATGGCTGTGTTGCTTACTCGGGGACTCGAGCTAACCAAGGCATTACGCCGTAAGGCAATTACTGGCGCGATGATGAGCTTCGAAATTTCATTCAGCTCGGATGTTTGTAGCGGCTTCTCGCGTTTACAGAAGTAACGCGCGCTTTGTCGACACACTTTTGCGCCGCCCATCGCGACTACCTATGCAACCAACTACGACGCGCGCTGACTCTGTACGTGAATTCGTTGTCACTTGCTGCGGTGGGCGTTCACATGCATATGACTGGTATTTCGCAGATCGGCACTGTGACAAGTCTTCAGAAGCTGGTGGACGAAGTCTTGTGCGAAGGAAGCCCAAGTAAAGGCTAATCATTTCAGAAGACACAGGTTCGTATGCTCCTGGGCGTATACAAATTCTCGAAGACAACTACTAGGACGTGCTTACATGGACCCCGTCATGTCGATGGCACTGTTCCTGTCAACATCGGCGCCATGCCTGTGTCATGCGGGGCTGATGTCGGGGATCTGCTTGTGGTTAGTGTGCCTGCTGGTGAAATGCCCAACGCCCAGTGTAGTGGGAGTGCGGGTAGGAAGTGTGGTACCACTCTGGTGAGGATACTATCCTCGTAGTCAATCCACATCTGACTAACAAGAACAACCGCTGATCGCGTTGATTGATTGCTGGCCACCTCATGGAGTTGAAGATGTCGGATATGACGGGGATGCAGGGCGAGGAGAGCTTCTGCACGGACGGAGGGCGCGCTTGGAAAGCGGGCCGACGCCTCTGTTACATAGCGCAAGGCGCGATAGACGGTCGTCGATCGCCGGAAGGTGGTGTAGGGCATCCGGACGTTTGCCACGGCATCCAACAGCGAAGCCACACTTCGGAGGTTCCGGGCTGGAAAAGATATCAGCCTCACCCCAAATGGCGTGCCTGCCTCGGATTGTGGCTAAAGAGGACAGCTGGGGCCAGAGCGGGAGAGGATTTGATTTTATGAAGCCACCCGCCGCAACAGGCCTTCCTAATCCAGGTGCGCCACCGCCAAGAAAGGCAGGGAGTGTAGATCGAGTTGACGTGGAACGCACCGTGGCGGAAGCATAATGTGCACACATATGGGTCGTCTTCGCATCTCGCACGCCTCGGGGCCATGCCGCCGGATACTTGACTGTCATCTGTCGGCGCCCTCCTTCATCATAAGAAACTACCGCAGGCGCCCCGTCCCTTTCCCACTCCCGCTGCACCCTGAGCAGCTCGGCACTCCCATCCCTCTTCTTCACAACCATATCTACCCACCGCCCACCGCGTCGGCTACTAGTCGACCACCTTTCTCTTTCTCTCTTGAACCACCACCTCCCTCTTATCCTTATCCCCACCATCGTTAGCATAGTCCTTCCTTTAACAATGGCTTCGATTTCCGTTTCCAGAGACTCCTTCTCGCGCGAACACGCAGCGCCCTTTTCTGTCCAGGAGTTTTCCGACCTCGTTTCCTCTGCATTTAACCTCGTGTCTCCCAGCTCCTCCTCCCCGAACCTTCCGTCTGGTTCGTCCCTCCCTCTCCCCCAGGGCACGTCCGGGGTGCCCCCCTTCCCGACTTCCAGCGGCTTCGACACCGACACAGACGACGGGTATCGTACACTTTCGCGCAACGCGACGCGTTCGAGCGCGAAGGCACAAATGCCGTCAGAGCAGTCGCCCAAGTCGCGTTCCGCGTTCCGCGTCCTGCGGCAAGTGCGCTCGCGCGCGTCCGCGGCTCTCCGACAGGCCAATACCCATCTCGCGCCATCGTCGGCAGTAATGGACCATGCCGCGCGTCCCAGTATCAGCTCACAGCGCACTGTTCAGTCGTGTATAAGCACCTCGTCGTATTCTTTCCTGTCGCGTCCTCCCACCCCGATACCCACCCCACGCTCAGGCTCACCCTTCCCCGATCTGGACCTCACCCGTACGCGCTCGCGCGCCAAGAGTCTTACTAGCCAAGTTCCGACGTCGTTTCTCAAACTGCCAAAGCACGACGCGCGCGCGTCTTCCTCGGGGCTTTCTCAGCCACCGTCAAACGCTTCCGCACCTGCCAACACTGAAGACCTGCCGTCGTTCTTCGAAACGAAGGGCTACGCCGAGCGCAACCCACCGCCGCCCGCATATAGCCGTCCAGCGACGCCCGTCCTACCTGCTGATACTCAAGCGCAGGCGCGCATACATACGCGTCTTCCGCCTCTGCGCAAGGCGAAGAGCGCTTCCACAACTCTTTTCCGCGGGAAGAAGGTAAAGGGGCGCAGTGCGGAAGCAAACGACTCGGACGCTGCAAATGCGCGGCCGCGCATCGCTCTGGACTGGACGGCGCTGGACTCCGACGACTATTTCACGTCGCCGAGGGATCCGCCGCCCGTCCCGCCGCTGCCAGCTGCGCCGGCTAAACATAGCCCCGATAGCAGCGCGGAAGGGCCCGAAGGCGAACTCGACGTTCCTGCATATGTCTTCGAGAGGAGGGGCAGTGCCACGAGCACCTGCACAACCAGTACGATGGTAAGCGACTTTCTCCTCTTTGTTTCTCAGTTTCGAGTGCTGGCTTCCGAGCTTTGCGCTGATCGCGCTGATCATTGCAAACATCGTTGCGAGTCTGATGGCCTGCCAATGCCCCGCTGTCCGGCTCGCCGGCTGGGCTATCATTGATTTTTTTGCTCGTATTCATGCCCCCTGTACAACATGGACCATAGCCTCCTGCCGCTTCGAGGTTGGTCACCTGTGCCGAGTGCGCATATAGCCAGGCAACAGATCAGGCTCCATGTCGGAGGGGCGTATAGATTTCTTTTCACGCGTGTAGCAATTCTTCTCAGGACTACAGCATCACTGGACAGTATGCTGACATGTCTCACCACTGTTCAGGCGTCCTCGCGGTCAACATCAAGCCTCAGCGAGCGTATCGCGGGCATGTTCCAAACCAAGGCTAAATTGCGCGCACGCTCCAAGCTAAGCCTTGCTATCACGACGGGCTCCGCCAACTCGTCGCCCTCGACCGATTCAACGTGCACCTGGTCGCCAGTAACCCCGACACATGGTTTCACGTTCCCCGCTTCATCTACCGCGGCTCTCGTATATACGCAGCCGGAACAGAACTACAGCACGGTGTTCGAAGAGGATGCTTCGCAGATTGGACGCGTGCTTACCCCGGAAGCAGATCCCTTTGCGAAGGCCGACGTAGCCATCTCGAGATTCAGTACGGATGTCACGCCGACGAGACCCGTATCGCCAGGTGTTAAGTACGGATCGCGCAGAGGCTCGCGGCAGAGTAACTTGAGAGCGAGGAAGGCGAGGAGCGCGCAGCAAGGCTGGGACTTCAAGGACAGCAGCACCGAGATGATGGAAGAGGTCGACGACGTACCCATGGTCTACTCAAGAGCCCGTGGATCACGCTCGCGTAGCAGGCTCCCGACGTTCGTCGACGAGTCATCGCCGAGGTCACCCATATATGAACTTCCGTCCTCGTGCTCAATCTACCCGGCTGGAGGGCCGGACGCTCCCCTATCACCTTTCCTTGTGGGCCCCGCCGCTAGGACTCGCGCGAACCTCGTTTCCAGGTTCTCCATGTCGACCGACTCGCTTCCCTCGTCGCACTCGTCCTTCGCAGGATCCGCAGACGGCCGCGCATTGAACGATGTGGATGTAGACACAACCTTCGTGTTCGGGAGCCCTGGCGTCAAGGACCCAATTGTTCGTGACTTCGCCCAGCGGAGCCCCAAGCTGAAGCGCACCACAATGGATATATCTGGGTCTCCCCGGGCGGTGAAGCCAATTGTGCGATCTTCGACGCGCGCGTCCCTCCCGACCTCTCCGCCATCCACGCACACCCGGTATGCGCAGTGCATGGCATCCGCACTTGCCACAACGAAGCGCCAGGCATCCGTGCGCACCTCAGCGTCGGAGCCCCCGCTGCGAGTCCAGCGCCCATCCTCTCCCTTTCCCCTCGTACAGGGTCTGAGCGACGGCTCGCCGAAAGGGCTCGGCATAGATCTTAGCCATGATTCACCGGCCGGAGGCGACCCTGTAAACGACTCGGGCATGTTCTGCGACGTTGCCGTGAAGGATGAGACGATATACGACGACGCGTTTGAAGACTCGTTCGTGCTCCCTGAGGAGGAGATGGGGCACCTCAGGATGTCGGTGACGTTGTCGCAAGACATCCGTCGGCTCGCTGAAGAGGTGTGTTTCTCTCCTTGCATGCCTTCCTGTAGGTGGCTGACGGACACGTTCCACAGCGCCGTACTTTCGAGGCGGACGACGATGCGCTCACGCCCCGTCCTATTTCCCGGGCTGGTTCGTTCCTGAGCGTCGGTACATCCCCTATGGACCGCGAGAAGGGATTGTTCGAGGAGCTCGACTTGACGCTCACCGTTGGCCAAGCCGTGCCCGAGTGGGACAGGCAGACAACGTCGGCTTCAGAGTGCAGCACTGGCTCGAGCATGTTCTTCAGCGCGCGCTCGAGCGTGGAGTCTACTCGGCGGAGTGTCTGAGAAGATGTTGTCGGCGCGTTGCGCTGTCTTTGTCTGCGCTGGCGAAGCTACTTTCACCCTTACCGAGTTCATGCATTCCTCGAGGGACTCCGTGCCGTCATAAGTCCATTTCACTGAACCGCTTGTTCATGTTCATCATCCGCCCAATGCCCAAACCCTTCCTGCCCTTACACCTAATTTATCTTCCGCAATCACCACCGCGTTGGCCTTGTTGTCACCACGCTCTCTCCATTCATTCCGTCACCCGCGTGTACTATCGTAGCATGCCTACCTCTCCCTTGCGTAGTCCCCCCACTTTCGTTTGCATCTTCCCGGCTGTACATGTACACCTTGTTTCGCTCTCTGAGTAGTCGTACTTTATCTCAACTCGTAGGTCAATTTCTCGGGTCGACCGCGTCCCGTAGTAGTCAGTAGTAGCCCTTGTGTGTAGAGCTGCTCTGTGTAATGTGATGTGTACAGTAGATAATTGAGCGACTCGATGTTTTGAGGCGTTGGAGTTGTTCAACTGGGTGCTTCCCACAGGAGCCTGTACATGATCACCGACGACCGTGCAACGACTCGGCTCGGAACGCTACATACTCCCGAGTCGAGCCACCGTGGGCACTGGGTACGTAGGACAAATCAGGTGACCGCATGCCAGAGGCAGCCACGTTCCTCCTGAGGCTGCTCCCGATCCTTAGCGACATCCAGTCCCGCTTTCTATACACTGCGTACCTCAACAAGCTGAGGAATCCAATTGTCGCAACCAGGTATGTCCTAGCCCTGATACACCACGCTATCATTTCCGAGTTCTACGTGCTGGTTCACCGGTGCCCCACTATGTAGCATCGAGGATGATCTTGCCATGCTATGCAACACTCCAACAGATGATTGTTATGCTTTCCGCAAAACTAGATCAAGAGGTGTGGGCTATGAGGTACGGACCCCTCTCCTCGTCTAAGTGGGATTCTTGAGCCGTGCTGACATTGATGTGATGTGCAGGTAGGCTAGTAGATTCGTATTATCAAAAGCTCTGTGCACCAATTTTCAATACCTGGCGTAGCTGGAAGGATTAGAAGCCTCCGTTTTGACGTCAAGATCCCTCGCATTGCGCGCTCACATGTACAATACACGGCGTCCTATCAGTCGGTTACCCACGGATGTCCTTGTCATCATTCTTCGTCTCGCCCGCACAGAAAAGCACTTTGGCAGTATTCTCGACGCTCGCACTCGACATCAGTTTCTTCTGCCAGATAGGAAAGTGTTTTTGCCGCCAAAGGTCGTCGCCCTGGCCCACGTCTGCCATCTCTGGCGGGAGGTTGCTCTCAGTACCCCTACCCTCTGGAACGATATCCAGAGCAGCTGTAACCCCAGAACCTGGGAGACGTTTCTCCGACTTTCCGGGTCCGCTCCATTGTCTCTGAGCCTGAGACATCAGCCTTCCTCTGCTGTGATGAAAACTTTACTATCCGGGTCGGAGCGTTTACAGGATCTACACTGGGAGGACATATCACTTGAGACCATGAATTTTGTCCTGGCGCTCCCAGCCCCGAACCTGGAGATCCTCACAATTGGAAGTGATGATCTGCCACTCCACCGAGAGAAGCAACCGCTTGTACTCTTCGGTGCGGAGGGTGCACCGCGGCTTCGTGCCCTGACTCTCCATGGAATCTTCCGCATACCGGCGCAACACTTTCCCCTCTTGACCCATTTGCACCTCTTCGAAACCTCCAACCTCGCTGCACTCAAGGATATTGTTCATCTTCTAGGCAACTGTCCGCTACTCGCAGAGTTTGGCCTTGACGGCTGGTGCAATATCGTCGAGCAACGCATCCAGAATAGGTGGGCTACCAAGCTGAACTCATCAAGTTCATCTCCGCCTAAGTCGATCGTGCCGCTCGACCGACTGAAGACATTGTCCCTGCGCGGCATATCTGAAGCCGCCTCGAACTGGCTCCTCTCCCGCATAGCCATCGGTCCTGCAACAACAATTAGTACGATCTCGCGGTACAGCGATGTGTCAAGCAGCCTCGGGGAGAGGCTGCTCGATCTGCCTGTACAAGACGCACTCACTCGGATAAGCATTCAACCCACCAATTCTGTGGTATATTTTGCCGCCGTTGGGCCACAGTGCGAGGGGATCTGCCACGAGTTCCCTACCGACGACTTCGAAGCACTCGGAGGGTTTGCCGAGGTTAGATGTCATACCTTGTTCCGGACCCACAACATCAAGGCTAGCTCTGGATAGGGAGGATTCCGGTCCGCCGAGCCCACGATCAACGAACGCTTGCATATGCGCTTCAGCAGGTCCTGGCAGATTTGCCACGTCTTGATTTACTCGTTATGAACGAAGCCTTCGCCCGCTGTCCCTGGCAGGACGGCTGCCCAGCTGACCCCGCCGCCGACAAGCCTCAGTTCTCGTATTACCGGTGCCTGCAAGTTATACTGCAACCTCAGTCAACCGTGACCTCCATCCTGGAATTTCTCAGTGCCAAGCTGCAACCCATAAATATCATTATCGCATTTCTGCCATACCACCGTGAGCCACGGCACGACGACACCGAACTGGAATCGAGGTTTCTGCCCGTCACGTACAAACAGTATGAAGAGGTGCCTCAGATGCCAATTCCCGTGCAATGCTTTGCCTTGAGTAGTAGCCAGAGATGGGATTGCAGTGACTCCTTTCGGTACTGACGTGATCCTCTCTCATATCTCGCGGAGCACACCTCGTCCTGATCGGCACAGTATATACTAACAGTACAGTAGAAATACATCATTTATTTACGTTCTCGTTCTCGCAGGTAGCCAGTAGGACTCCAGGTCAGGTCCACCCGCGCGTTTCTGCAGTTCCGCCGCTATGTACAAAGGGAAGCCAGACGAATAGATACTGTTGTACAAGACAGACGTAGCACGGAACAACGGGACTGAATAAGCATGAGGGAGGGGCGAGTCCGAACAGGTCTGAATGGAGCGTTGCAAGCGGACGAGACAGCAGGGGACGCAGCGGAGCGGGCGTACATTGGACAGCAAGCGGAGGTATAACCCAATACGATATATGCATATCTAGATGCCGGTCTTTAGGTTTGATGGGTGGAACATGGATAAGTACTCGTAGTCATACAGATAGTCGTGACGCACGGACGGGCTTTATTCGGTATTCTTGCTTATTGTTCGTAACCCCCGGGACCGCCGAGTGAGGCCATCCAGATCCTCGTTTTGTAGAGTCTAGAGGCACGCTCCGTGAGAGAAGGGCTGGAGGCCAAGGACAACGTTTACATACCGGAATAACTCCCGGACTAGCTCACGGAAGTCGATTCTCTTTTCGGCGACGAAGTAGAACGTCAGCTTGCGGCGATCCCTGCACACACATTTCAGAATAACTCGAAGAAAAGGAGTAATCGACAGCATACCACTGGTACTCAGCGTCGACCACTTCCATCGGTAACTTCCTCTGCCGCACTTTATTCCTGCAAAGCTCTAGTGCCTTGTGCTCGTCTTGCAGCTTCCCGGCCAGGATCCTAGAAAGGAAAAGTTAGACGGGCATCATGGAGTAGACCGTGTGCGCGTACTGCGTGTCCTGCGGCTGTGCCTTGCCGTAAATCCTCTTGGGGTTGATCTCCTTACCCGCCGGCGGCCCCGTCGCGGTGGGGCTCGTGGGTACGCCATGGACGTCCGCGTAGTTCATCAGCTTCTGCTGCTTCTGGAACGCCTCCACCTCTGCGAGCGTTATGGTATCGTTGATGACCTTGCCAAGGTCCTTTCCACGATCCGCCTCTACGATCACGAGGTCGCCGACACGGATGTCAGGTGCGACGTCGGTGCTGTAGAACAGGTCCGTCCGGCCGGCCTTGAACTCCACGATGTACAGCGGCCACGACGTGGGCACCGAGTGCAGCGGCACGCCCTTGCCCAGGTCGTTCAGGCCCTTGGCCGCGTCGGACGCGCGCCGCTGGATTTGCGGGGCGGTGGTGTAGTGGCCACCGCGCATGCCCATGGGGGAAATCGGCGACTGGAGCATGCCCTGCTCGGGGATGTGCTGGATGCCATGCCCGGGGATGAAGCGTGCTAGGCCCTGAGTCGGCTGACGGGGTGCTTCGCTAGACAGGTTGGTGTACCCACCGTCGCGAGGGATATTGTCCAAGTGTCCGCGGCCAGGACTGCCCCCCGAGAGGCCGCTCTCGCTGGGCGAGCCCATCGACTGACGCGACACATATGAGTTGCCGGGAATGTTGAGGTGAAGGGGCTGGTACGGCGAAAGGCGGTCGGCAGAGGGCGGGCTGCGGGTGAGGGGCGCATAGATGGGGAGCGACGACGGCTGGCTGGGTGGTTGCATCGACGCGGACGTGCGAGGTTCGTCGCGAAGGTTTAGGGTATTTAGATCGCTCGCGAGATCGTCGTCCGTAAGCAACAGGCCCCCACCGCCAGCGAAGGAAGCAGAGTGGAAAGGTCCGGGGCGGGTTAATTCCTCCGGCCCATCCCCACCTGGCGCATTGAAACCAACAATAGTCGGCCTTCGCGGCTGGACCACACTGACGCTATGTCGCCGGCTGGTCGTCCCACTTCCCCCACCGCCGGTTTCGTCGCGCGATGGGTGCATAGCGTAGAGCTCGCGAAAGGCAGACCCGTCGTCCAAAAGTATCTGCCCCACATCCCGGCGGAAAGGACTCATGTTTGACGGGTCCGTGATGGAGCCATACCCGCTGGAGGACGACCTGCCTATCGCACCCAGCGAGCCATAGCGGCTGCTCCCTGGCGGTTTCAGTTCGCCATACCGAGCCTCGGGGATGTCTTTAGCACCGGTGAACGAGCTATGGTTCCATAGACCGGACGGACCATGAGGTGACAAGCCGCCAAACGCGCCAGGGCGCGCCGTAGCGAGTGATTGTGACCTGCTCCTCGTCAAATCTGCTGCATACGTGCGCCCGCGCGTGTTGGACATGGAGGCGTGGCCAAACCTGTCGTCGAGGTACGGATCGTACGTGTCGTAGTCCTGGATGTCAGACAGGGCCTCGGATTCGTCGTCCTCGAAGGTGGAGGCGAAACGAGAGTCTCTCATGGCTGAGGTGAAGGCGTGGCTGGGAGGAGAGGAAGAGAAGGATACGCTTCTCGTGGGAACTGACGACGGGAGGGAACCGTTGATGCTGTTAGGATTGAGACCGGAGAGACGAGGCCAGATGCCCCCAGAGGGGTTCCTCGTCGGCTGCATAGGGGAGGAGGTGAACCCTTGACTAGTGCTTCTTGGCGGCTGACTAGCTGCGCGCTCGCGGAGGCTGTTAGGGGTGTCCGTGCCATGGTCAGACAGAAAACGGTTCTTGCGATCTGCGTCGTCTGAGCCATACTGGTGGTGATTGCCTTGCAAGGATGCCATGGCTAGATCGCCGAGGTGTGGGGACGGTTCACTGGATGTGAACAGTCACAGGATCCGCAAAAGAAGGATGATGGTGGGTAAGCAGTCGCCTTCCTGTCAAAGTCTCGTCAGGACGAGAAGGTGCAGGGGTGGCCTCCTGCGGTCGTCTGTATATCACGAAGGCGGTCAATTGCAATGAAAGCGGTCACAGTAGTGACCTGGATCGAGCTGTGGACGACTCACAGGTTGCGTTGACTGCGCGGGCAGCAAGATCGTGAAAAAAACCTGGCTCTACTGGCGGTGGGTCTATGCGGCCGAGGACGGAGTCTAGACGAGGCGAGGTGGCGAGACGCGTCTACTGGATGACTATTGCGTTACAGGTATCGTTGTGGACGGCGAGCAGGGCTACAAGGTCTATGGGGTCGAGTAGGATATAGGAATGTCAGGAGAACATGTCGAGCGGCGGTGAGGAGGTCAGAGGGGTCACCAGTCGTTCTCCGCAGAGGCGCCCTTTTGCCTGAATAGGCAAGTGGATGGTCACAAGGCTCGCGCGTCCAGGTGGCGGCACAAGAGCCTCTCCCGCCTCCCACGCCCCATCATCTCAATACCCAGAAGCAAGGTCAGCCTGTCCTCATCGTCCATCCTAGCCCGCCCAGCTGACCCCCGCTCAAGCATCCCCATGAGACGACAGCGGCCTGCCCCATTCCACACCTCGACCTGCGCGCACACGCTCGATTAGCGGCATCTCACACGCCCATACTGCTGACCACCTTCCTAGCTTCGTCCATGACGTGCCGCCCACGGGCTCATCAGAAACCGGTAGTATGCACTTGTTAGTTCCCACCGAAGCCAACCAGCATTAGAGCATTTACGAGAGTCTCCGGTCCGTCGGCTCGCACTCCCTCGCCGGACACGGAAGAGTCTGAAGAAAGCGTGCCATCCATCCTGGAACAACAAGTCCACAGTCAGACATCGAACACAACCTCCGTAGCCTTGAACGCGGTGTTTCCCGGCCACACCCTGATCGGTACCTCGCACTCCACCATCTCCGCCCTGACTTCCCGCCACTCTTCGTTCTCGCCGATCTCCGTCCCCCCCTCGTCGCTCGCGTGTCCATCCTCATCGCCGTCATGGAACGTCGACGCCGGGCCCATTAGCGGTGCAGCGACCCACGACAACCACGACGCGGCCGTGCTAGGCGTGACTGGGCTCTGCGCCCCGGCCCCCGCCTCCGCGCGTAGATCCGGCCGTTCCATGGGGGCAATAGACCTCGCCGCCTTCCACGGCGAGCCCCATTGTCCCCCCGGTCCGTCGCGCACCAAGTGTCGCAGCCGCACGCCGTTCGGGCCCTCGCGCGCTGTGGGCGACGC
>MPVS01000331.1:0-23676 GCA_001931775.1 Fomitopsis pinicola
TCGACCTGACGAGCCCGCAGAATCGCTTGTGGGCGGAGGGCGCGGGTAATGCGACGGCGGTGCAGGTGGACGGTTCGCTCGTGACGCTCGCGGGTGCGGAGAGTGGGGCGAGCGTCAGGATTGTGTACCAGCGCGCGAGAGCAAACGCGACGGAGCCGTGGGCAGACGTCGCGCAGTTTCAGAGTCTCCACGATGGCCCGAAGATCGTGGAGAATGAGGTTGTGGTATGATGCAAGTAGGGTGCATGGAATTGTCTACCAATGTGGGTACATCAGCGAAACAGCCAGGGCCCTGCCTGCTCAGTTCCGAGTCATAGTAGATGTCCGATCCGCACGAGTTCCGACCGCACCCTGCGAGGGTTCATGTACAGTGCGCTACAACTTCATTCAGCAGTGATAGGATCCTGGTCCGTGATGGCCTGAGGCATAGGGTCAATATCGTGAGTATGGAGGCGGGAGTGTCTGGTCACTATGCGAGTCAACGGAGTCAACAACGGACATCTCGTCGACGACTTGCACGAGGATCGGCCGGCCGCCTGCCACACTGACACCGCCATCTTCGGCCTGCCGAAGTGAGGTGCGCACCTCCACCGTGCGGCGCTCAGGCGTCGTGGGCGTCGTAGCGTTCGCCTCGGCAGTGGGTGAGACGGCCGTTCCCGAGACTCCTGGCTCCGCACTCCCGAAGCTCGATTTGTCCGACAACCACGGGCTTGCGAGCGAGGTTGTCCGAGCGGAGACGGGGCTGGTGACGGTATACGCGGACGACGGAGAAACGATGGGCGACATGAGGTCAGAGTGAGTGGAGTATTGCCCGGGACTGAGGGTGCCAGTGGGCACGAGGGGGAACAAAGAATGCAAGTGAGCGTAGTTCCTCGCATTGCTCGAGCGCAGAGGCGACGAGGGCGCGCGTGAGCGTGGCTGGTACAGAGAGTGAGTGTCGGCGGTGATGTTCAGGGAGGGCGCTGCATCCCTCGGTGGCTGTGGCGCCTGTCGAAGCGGAGAGGCAGGTATGTATGACGCTGGACAGCCATGATCTGTTATCGCTGAAGGAGGACACGTATTGGAGGTGTCGTGCGACGCTATCGAAAGAACGTAGTCCTTACGGCGGCCTCCAAATGATATCAGAGCACCCAGCGGGTCGCGGCCACCAGAAGATCGGAGTATGTTCGAACTGGAGGAAATCCCCGACCGATGACTCTCATACACTTCCTCGGAGGCACCAAATGAGGGGATTGTATCAGGCACGGAGGCGGTGACGGTGCCCAAGGTTGTCTGCCGGCTTCTCTCTGTCGGGCGAATTCAGGACCAGTATCTGTTTCCACATGACGTTCTCTACTCACCTGAACGAGGATTGAGCAGCTCTTCGTTCCGGGAAGCTCTCTTCCTCCGTATGCGCCATACGAATAAGGCTGCGATTGAAAGGAGTCCACAAGACAAGAGACTTGCCAGTATGGTCCACTTCTTGTTAGACGTATAGCTGGCAGTCGAAGCCGATACAGCAGAAGGAGAAGGTGTAGGGCGAGATCCGGCTGTCGCTGTTGTGGAAGGTCTAGTGTGAGATGGCGTTGATCGACTGTTGCTTCCAGCAGCAGTTCCGGGCGATTTCACGGGTGACTGCGTGGGAGTCGAGGCAGTGACTCCGACTTCTGTGCTAGACTGAGACGGGGATATCGATGGGCCACCTCCAGCGTTCGTGATCCCCGAACTGGACGCGCTCGACTCGGACTCTGGCCATGTCTTCGTCGAAGTAGTAGGTGAATACGCTGGGGACGCTGACTGAGACATTGTAGGAGTGTCCCTCAACGAAGACGTACTGGTTAAAGTGGGCGTTGACGTTGTTGATGCAGTCGCCACTGATGTTGTGGGCTCCTTTGACGACGTTTCAGTTGGGCTTTCCGAGGAGGAGGAGGTAGTGGGCGTAGGCGTATTGTTTGAGGTGGTACTTGTCATCCATGGCGGAAACAGTCCGCAGTCCCACCATACCAGACAAGACGTGTCTGTTGTGCTCGGGGAATTAGTTTCTTTGACACAAGGGAGCGGTGGCACATAGCACTTACGTCTAACCAACAAGTCTGCATTGCTCCTCTCTGCGATTGCAGGAGGCGCAAGACCTATCACCTGGCTTTGGGCAGCATAGATGCCTCGGGCTGCAAATGTGAGCATGAGAAGTGCAAGCAGTGATATAAGGGCTAAACAAGGAGTCTTTGCGTCGTGGGTCATATGAACAGAAGTCCCAGACGGCAGTGGATAGGTGCAAAGCGAACGCAGTCAAAAGACGAACAGGGCTCTGGCACCGATATAAGCATATCCCACGGACATGAGGCTAGGATACCTGCTTTGATAACCCAGTTTGCTCACCAGTGATTAACTGCAGAAGAAGGCGCATTGCTCCATATGAAGTCCGAGTTCCCGGGGAGGGTTCGAAGTCTTGTGCAACCTCTGGCATGCGTAGTGACATGGTCGGCTTGCATGCGTACTACGTGATGTACTGCGTAGCAGCCGCGATCGATTGCTATCCAGTACTATGTACGCCACAACTTCGCCTAGTCTTGTGCAACACGGACATGACTCGCCGGGTGAAGAGTTCTGAACAATGCGCCACTTGATGAATGACAGCTGTAGATCTGATCAGCTTCCGGAACTCCGAGTCGGGACCACTATAGACATCAAGTCTCCCTACCAGGATTTCGATGCTCAATTGGGCAACCATGCACGAGACAAGCTCCTATTAGGGTTCACCTGGCTAACGTAGGCGGCGGAGTACTCAACGGTATGTCGACGGAGCGGCGGCAGTCGTGGTCTGCTGACCGTCCCGCTACCACGATCCACAATACCACATAGTACCCCGGAAATTGTTACAACTTGACGTTGTCATACTATCATAGTGACTGTCAGCTCGTACTGGTGTCTTCATGAAAGATATGAGTACCTCTGCCCAGGATTGCGGGTATTGGGGATACTGGTTTGAGCATCTGAGTCGTGTCCACCAGGGTAGTTTGTGAATCCATCGCACTAGAGAGAATTGCTTAACCCGTCGTGGACGACTCCGTAACAACGGGATGTTAAATTACAGCTGTGTTTCGGATAAGTAAAGCACGGAGGAAACAACAAAAGGCCAAAGAAGGAGTGGAAGGGAAGGATGCCGAAGGTGTCCAAGACAACCGTTTCGTCTGCACTGCCCAAGCGATGCACTTACATAAAAGGAGGTGGCTCTATGACAGCAGGGACACCTACATGTGTTGTGAGCGGACATGAGCAAACAATGCATGGAAGATCACTGACCGTGACCTCGTCAATTGCGATGGGATGCCGTCAAGCTCATAACACCCCGGTCAAAGAGTGGTTCCGGCCTTGACTCTTTATTGCTCATGAGGCAAGGCAGGTTGGAGTCATCCTCTTCCCGTGACCAACAGAGATTCGGTGAACACATAATGTAACGCGCGATAAATGTTAGAAAGACACTGTCTTCCTGCAGTACAACACAAGCCCCCGAAGAAGATCACCCACACCCAGTCCATACCTCATCAAGAAGATAAATACCGTCTGCCATCCTTGCATCGCACCAAGGAAGCGTTCCCTCAGTACATGGCATACGCCGGCGGCAGGGTAACCTCACTGCTCCCGCCACTGGAATCCGACGATACTCGGCCTTCCGAACTGCCTTTATCTCCGGGCGGCGCATCCTGTCCAACAGGTGGCAGTGGTCCTCCAGCGAGTCGGACTCCGCCATCGTCCGCACGCCTTCGAGACGGCGATACGGTGGATTCCTGTAGTGCGTCTGCGATGTCCTGATCACGGTCAAGCGTCCGAGTGCCACGTTCGCCCTGGGCCCGCGGTCCGCGCGGTCGAGCATGCGATGCAGGCCGTGCAGGCCATGAAGGCAGCTCGTTCACCACTGAACGCGACATGGTAGTCCGAGGCGTCAGCGCCGAATGCCAGGACAAGCGCCCCACAACAAAGACACTAGATGGTGGGCGGGCTGCGAGCTTGGGTGAGACATTATGGGGTGGAAGCTGCGGTGACTGCCAAGTAGTAGATGATGGAAGGGCATTCGAGTGACGCAGAAAATCATCTATGTTTTCAAGCGAGAGGCGAAGAGTGGGACGGCCTGATAGTCGTGTGGGTGGACGAGTGTAATGATCGAGTAAGGGGTGATCGAAGACGGCAGCGACGCTAGTGGCGTCCGAGGGGTCGGAAGTGACGTAGGCCGTGTGACGCTGCTCAGCACTGCAGGGAGCTGCGAGAGCGGATTCCCGATTCCCATCACAGTGAATACTCGGCAGACGAGGTCGCTGCCTGGCGACACCAAAGCTGGAATGGGAAGTCTCGGAAAGCCTCGCAAACGTGAGAGAATCCTTGGAAGGTGCTAACTCCGGGTGTATTTGAGCATCATGACCAGAGATGTGCATAACTTCGACTCACCCACGAAAGAGGTAAAATCTCTTGCTAAATGTCCAGCACGTCGTCTTCGCAAGAGCCAAATCCCGATGAACACCAGCAAGAGTATCAACACAACGCATGCGATGATGAGGACGGTGACCCAAGTACGGACGTCCGATCGAGGACTCGTCGCATTGGCAGAAACCGGGGTAGGTGATATACCCTTCGACTGGATAGACGTTGCCGTGGTAGCTGCGGGAACGACCGAGTCACTGGAGGATGCTGACGCGCTTCGGACTCCAGGAGCAGAGGGGGTGGTGATTGATGGAACTTTTGTATGAGAAGCAGCACCGGAAGAGCTGGTCGTACTGCTCACGGAGGGCGAGGCGTACGAGAGCGAAGCCGAATTGGATTCTGTAGTCGAGTCGGGCGAGGCGGATGAGAGCGAAGCCGAACTAGATTCTGTAGTTGAGTCGGGCGAGTTAGATGATGTAGGCGCAGGGAGAGGGCGCAACGATGTGGGTTCGGGAGCGGGTGCAGCTGTCTTGGAAGCGTCCTCGGAGCTTGCGTCCGATGTAGATTGATACGATGTCACTGAAAGCAGGACATTCGTCGTAGGCTTCGGGGCGGGTGTGATTTGTTCACAAATAGCGAACGGAAATTCGGTAGTGCATGCAAACTCTGGAAAAACATGAGAGGTCACGAATTGTATAGTGCAGGTTCAATTCTACGCACCTCTTGGTGGAAGCTGATATCTCGATGCTACGACGGCCAGCGCAGTAGGCGACGCTAGGGAAGCATTCTGCGAAGGGGTTACTGTGACACTGGATAGGTCATACGCGTCGGCATACGAGGCGACGCAGAGCACGACAAAGATACCCGCTAGGATGCAGATGGTGGACATCGGCTCCAAGCTAGCGAGGGGTCGAAAAAGGGCGAGCCAAAAAACTTGGGTAGCTCTGAGAGCTAACACTCCAGATCGTACGGAGTGAAGGAAAGGAACGGATGGTGGATACACCCCACCGGGAAATGAAGACGCGAAAGAATGCGCACAACGAGGCGAGCATATACATAACCAGCGAGTGGCAGGGGATCTCCCAAGTTTGATGTGCTGTGCGCCGGCCACACCGTGCGCTTCGCAGGCTCTGGCAGATTCGCGGAAACATGTCACTTATATGAAACAAGGCATGCTCACCTTCGCATCTCAAGGAAAGTCAGTGGTCTAGATTCCGAACTAGTGACTGCAATTGGACCGTCCACAATCAAGAGACCCCCTCGACTTCTGGAGGGTGCTCGCAGCGACTAGAGCAGATCCATAGACCAAGCCACGCCCCTAAAATAGGACCTGCTGTCAGGTCATAACTAGCATCAATGTTCGCGGCGTGTTCGCGGCGAACCCGTCGAATTGGAGACACCTTCTGTGCACGTCTGAGACAGAGCATTGCGAGTTGCATAATGATAGGGTTGCCATGAGAAATAGCCTTCCCAGCTCACGAGTTTGGTAACCGCTCCCATAGAAGGTAGGTGATACGTTAAGTACGCAGCAAGAGTACGTTACCTACCTAGGATCGGCGAGTTGAAGTAGGCTAAAACATGTAGCAACGCCATGACAATTGTATGATGAGGCACTTGTATATCCTGCGCCAGAGTTCAATACTCCGGCCGACACGTTGTGAGTCTCTACATGACGCACAATCAACCTAGGAGAGGGTACACAGCCTGCTTTGAGCGACTCACTGGGAGGATGAGGTTACCAGCAAAGTAGACGGGGACAGAGCCGTACAGGAAACCGCGTTCGGAAGCAAGTAACAATTACCTTGATTAGGTAGATTTTCAACGATTGTCGACGCTGTCTTCAGCTAAGTAGTCGAAGGAGGGGACCGTTGTCACTTGTGATTGGGGGCTAGCGGCTGTCCGCGGACTGTGCCGCGGACTGGGGAGTTGCCACATATCGTCCGTAGTATGGAGTTGTAGCATCATGGCGATGCGAAGAGGGTGTCTTCCTTCGCTGGAGGTGTAACCCAGAGATGACGGTTGAGTCGAAGTCGTAGGTGGCGGGAGCGTCGTGGCAGCTCTGATCTTGACCACTCACGTGACTTCCTTTGAAGTTCATCAGTTCATCCAGACTCCGGCCCGAGCTGCTGCCGGGGAAGGTGGCGCAGAGTTGATCATCGATTTTTGAAAAAGCGTTCGTCTACTATCTAGGCTTCACATCCTTGACTTACGGGTGGTCGTGGAGAAAAAGAATAGACACTCGAGCGGAATTCTGAGTACAAAACAGAAACATAGCTGTCAAAGAACAAACGAGTCGGGACATGCCACCAGTAGGGCTTGCACGTATCAATACTCCGGGTATATCTGCCGGCAGGACGTCGAACAAAGAAGACATCACGAAAACTGAGAGTGGCTAGAAGCCACACTGCCATTGACATAGCCCCACGACGGGTCCGGCACCCACGGCGGGTTCCATGCATGCGCCGTACTGGGCTGAGGTAGTGAAGGAGGCTGTGGCAATGACCTCGAAGAGTATTCCTGTACTGCCCAGTGCGGAGCCCGGGCCAACGGTGTAAAAAGTCGCGGCGTACGCCCCGGAATAAGTGCATCGGGTATGTTCTGGGCTTGTGGTGCGACTTGGAGTGGAACCGACATGTTCTGGTCGTGCGGAAGAGGAAGGGTGCCGAACTGGGAGGAAACGACAGAGCCTCGTTGAGCCAGAGACGTGATTTCCGCATTGGCGCCACGGTACTCAAGCTCGGAAGCCTCGCTTCGCGAATCTCGCGAGCTCGCATCAGAGGCCACATCTCCAACAAGACGGAGCCTCATCTGCGGGACGATCGGTTCAGGAGATGAACGGCTTGGTGAGCCTGCATCGGCGCTATTGAAGTTGTCTGTGCCCAAGTATAGCTGGTGCACCTGCGCGTGTTTAGGCGGCGAGGTGATGAGGCGACGTCTCTCAGGATAGATGACACTAGGCAAGCTGGGCGTCGGCTTGTCGGCTTCAAGGTCTGATACGAAAGGTTCTGCGAACATGGATGGATCCTTCATGAATTCGGGCTCTGTGGATAGACGTGCCATCAGAAAACAGCGTAAAGACACAAGGGATTGTAACTCACCGAAAGGAGAGACAGGGAGATCCGACAAGTTTCTTTTCCGTCGCGCCCGCACAGAGCGAGCCACAAGGCCGAGCAGAATGATCAAGATGATTACGCAAATGATCGCCACAATGACCACCCACGCGCGGACACCTTTGTGTGCGGAGCCGGTTGCCGTATTCGAAGATACTTGGGTTGAGGTCTCTGGTGAGGGCTCCTGCGACGTCGTCTGGGCGTGCGATGCACCACCCGCACTCAGCGAAGGTGAGTCTTCGGGACTTGGGGTGGTTGTCACCGACGTTGACGTGATCTCAGACTCCGAGACTGCGGACGGTATTTGGGAGCTTGCATATACACTCGAATGCGTCAGCGAGGACCGAGGGGATGTTGTCTGGGAGGTGGCACTAGATGGATCGCCCGGGAGAGTGATGGAAGGCATGGCCACAGACATCGAGGGAATTGAAACGCTCAGACTGATAGATATTGTCGGTGAGTGAGGGACGCCAGTAGGCGTGAGAGCCGACGGCCTTTCCGTAGAGGCGGGGATATTAGGGAGGCAAGCTGGGTTGGTAGGATTAAGCCCAAGTGTGCAGATGGTTGCTGACGGGAATAGGACGCCATCTGGCAAGGGCAATGTTAAGTAGTGGAGAGAGGAATCCTAAAGACTTACCAGCTGAGGAGGGACCATGTGATTTGGCAATCGCATTCAACAGACGGGTGGTCGAACCTGATGACGACTGAAGGCTCCGGGAGGGCTCTACGTTAGTGACCGCGTATTGTTGCCCATTTCTCGGCACTGAGTTGGCATACACGAGGTGACTCCATACGAGCGAGCCCACGATAAACTGATGAAACGATGCACAAAGCATCCGCGCAGACGCCTTTTCGGAGTCGCAAGACTGCGGACCGGTATGAGAGGGGAGAAAAGAGCGAACGTGTTATATAACGAGCGAAGGGAGGGCAAGGGCACGCACTAAGGGAAGCGTATAGCAATCGGTGGGGCGTGGCAGAGGCAGGATCTCCTACATAACCCGTCAACACCCATCGAATCGAACACAACAGGCAACTTGATTCCACCGGACGTCTGTGGACAACGGGAGATTGGGCCGATAAGTCTATGAGACGAACCTTAAGGCTGCATATCAGGCTTCCTGATTCAGATGGGCGGTGCGCGCTGCGAGAAGACATCTTCCATGCTAGAGTATCAAGGTAGCTACGTGCACCGCACGATCAGCCCACCGATATGATACATTGGTGGTCGGATTTGGTCAACTAGGTCGATAGTGCCTTGGTGCTCTTCTCATTGAATCTGGAGTCAAACAAGAAATGGAGCTCGGGAGAAGTTGCATCCATTCTCAAATAAAGGGCAGGACACTTACTGTGCACAGACAGAGGCACCGCGTTTATTATGGCCCTCTGATGTGATAGAAGCCACTATGAGGGCTCAACAGCGCCGCAACATCTACGGAGGATCATCACTGACGAGTGGTTCAGGTTCCTAACAGATATCGATGGCCGCATCGCTGAAATGTATTGGCCACTATATGAGGTGGTCAGCCTGCTTCAAAACGAGCGATTTCGCCACGACGCGCGTCTTGTACAACAGAAACCCGCATGCACCTAGCAGCCGGACCTGCGGCGTAGGCTGCATCGAGATGATCCATACTAGTAGTAGAATATCAGCGTAGGCTGTTACATGAATATCCCCTTACCGCAGTGGTCCATTGATCCTGATAGCCCAGAGAAGTATATACAGCGATGATCCCGACAGCTCGATAGCTCAGCGAACATAAAGCCGAACTGTCGAGGACGTGAAGAGAAGATAGTACTGAGGAGGGAGGTCACTTGAGCCTCCGCGGCCGGCGTCCCATTAACCGACGACCAGCTGCCAGCTGGCGACACCAAGGCAACCGGTTACGTAACGCGCCGAATATTTGCCGAGGCTATTAGCGTACGAACCGTGCCGTCACACTTCATCTATACTTGAAGGAGGTTCAACGTTCCTTCAAAACAGGATCATTTATCTTGGGCGAGCCAAGTCACTTTTATTGTTGCTTAATACTCCTGATAGACTGGAGGGAGAGTCCCTTCGCTACTGGCGCTAACAGATTTTGCGTCATAGTACCGCGAGGACCTGCCATACGTGTAGTTTTCGTGAAGCTCAACATTTCCAAGTTGTTGATCCTGTACGTTTGCACGCTGCATGCCTCCTGCGAGGCGAATACCGCCGTCCTCGGCTCGTCGGCGGTAAGCACTCTGTGGAATGCCGGGTTGGTTGACAGGACCACCGCCTTCCGCGACATGCGTTGGCGAAGCCCGACGATTATCGAACAAATCGGAGTGGGTAACCAAGGGACCATTGGAGCCTCGCGCGGGCGTGGGCCATATTAGAGGCGATGATTCGTAAGGAGGGAGCGCAGGAGAAGGGAGTGTACGCGGTGCGCCGTCCTTTTCCTCATCTTGCTGCGACGTCTCAGAGTGTGGCAGTTGAGTGGGAGCTGCGCATGGGACTTCGTTGATATGGTCGGAGGTCGTCCGGGAAGGGTGTATCTAGAAGATCATCAGCTGAACTCATCTCATCTCAGTTCCAGCGCAATCACTTACCTCGAAACCGTTCTCCGTGAATGGATTATGCGCTGGGTGGGTATGGATGGGAACTACGGGTAGCGGAGGATGATCATGTACTCGTCAATGGTTCTCAGGATCTATGTGCGCTGTGTAACATACCAATGCGAGAAATACCGTGTTTGGGTGTCTTAATGCGCCAACCCCCAAGGCGGCGCATCAGAAGGCCCGCTATTGATAAGGTTACAATACTCGCCACAATGATAATGGCAACGATGTTACGATGCCTGACATGGTTCGTTGCGAGACCGGAATTGGTTCCAGGAGTATGGGAGGCTGCCTGGATGCCGCATGACCTGTCTCCCAGACGGAAATAGCGACGACGACGATCCCCCAATTGAGATATTTGGTGCTGCATTAGCATACATTACGAAGTTAGTAGACCATTTCGGGAACGCGTAGACGAAACATCCTCACATGGTATCCCGTTCGAGAAAGGCATGCTAGGGATTTGTACCGACGGCAAGCCAGCTGATGTTGAGTGATGTAACTCTGTGGACTTTGAATACCGTCGCAAGCCCATACTTAGTACTTATAATGGCTGACGTAGGAAAAGTCTTACCGGAGTCGTGTTCGGGGGAGACACGATGACTGCCGTTGTTGATGAAGGCTGTGGCTCTTCGTTTGGCGTGCTCGTCGAGCTCATCGTCGAAGGTAAGCAGGTCCCTGAAGAGCAGAGCGCAGTTATCACGCCCATGCTTGTTCTCCGTTCGGGCCCATATGGAGCTGTCGTCACCGGGAAGTATTGTTCGGGATCTGTGAGAGCAGATGCAACGTCGCCCACTGGAGTCGGGAATATGAGCCAATGCCGAATTTCTCAGTGATACGAGAGCCTCCAACGGAACTGACTCACAATCCGCGGACGCATCGGCGTTAGATGACGAAGCGAGGTCCCGAAGCATGTCTTGCGTAAGGATCCAAAAGCAGTGGGCGCTGATTTCAAAGCAAGGGGTAATCAATCTGAGGGTTCTCCACGAATGTTGGCAGACAGCTGGACGAGAACCCGTCGCGTCTGAGCAAGCTGTATCTCAGCAGTAAATAAGAGAGACGTAGTACTTGCTGCATCTGCAAAAAGTATCATACAAATCCGACTAAGGACTCACTTGAGTGCTGGTGGGCCAACGGTGTTGTTCGGACAGATTGACCAAAATGTTCGAGTGGGTCTTCAAGTCGGCTTCAAATACACAAAAAAGAGCTCACATGTGCCCTATCCGATTCAGGGACATGCAATGGGTGCAGTTGGCAGGCAGTGCATACAGTTCGAGGCTGCAAAGGGACCTGTTAACGTTCTGTCAATCGCTTTGATAGACGTCATACCGTGGCTAACTACGAACAGACCAACTGGTTCGCGAAGTGAATACTGGACAGCAAAAGCATCTCGCTTTGGTGCCTTGATATCTCGGGAGGCGGTGCATCGAGAGGTCCAATGGTATCTGAGCGCGACGACAAGATTGCGTCACTATATCTAGCTGTGGCCCTGCCATTACCGTCCCAGAACGTCTCACACTCCTGCCCTCCTCACTTCGTACGGCGGAAGCGTATCAGTGCCACCATCGGGCAAATCACATTCCCGCCGAACGACGTGTGGGCCACCGGTATTCTCCGCCCAGGATGCATCTTGATGGTCGCCAAACAGCTGCGAGTAGGAGAGAAGAGGCCCTCGAGGCCCTCGCGGACGCGCATGCATAGAGGGGCGCCGAGCCCCGAGCCGATGGCCGGACTCGCTCGAAAAGCTCGAGTAAGGAGTAGGCGGCACAAGCGGGGGCAATACCGATGGATGCCCAGACGAGAGAGCGCTAGAAGGGGTCACTGGCCTCGCATTGCCGTTCCCGACCTCCGCTTGCTCTATATCCCGGATTACCAAGCGTGGAAGACTGGGTACAGGAGAAACGTTGCGTGTAGGAGCGACGTCGGAGTCGACTTGGTGAAAAACCGAGCTGTACCAACTGCGGGTCCGCCGGCTATATGCGATAGACTGATGCCGACGCGCGGAATGCAGCGAAGTCGGGGATTGGGAGTAGACTGATGCGGTCGACACGGAGAGCACGGACTTCCTAGACCAGGTATATGGATGAGCCATGTCGTTCGCATCGTCTGCACCTATAACACACCAGTCAGGTCAATTGCAGCATAGAAAGAGTCAGCTTACTTGACGTCACGACTTCAAGTTCGGTCTGCGGCTTCCTAGCAAACCATGCACGACGCCAACCGTATACACAGAGGCCCAACAAAGACACGGCAAATATGCTCGCCACGATCGAAAGAATGAGATGCCAGTCCGAATGAGCGGAATGAGATTGGTTAGCAGCGAGGGTAGGTATGGATGACGGTGTGAGTGTCGTCACGGAAGGTGTGGGTGTGGTGGTGGGGTTTGTAGTGGACGTCGGCGCCCACGAGGTCTCTTGCACTATTACAGTGGACACGGAAGAGGAACCAGACGACTGAGGCAAAATTGGAGACATCGTAGATGATAGTGGGGCGGTGATGGCGTGAGCGATGTATACGCTAGGAAAGGACTGTGAAGATGCGGTTGTAGTGACCAAGAAGGAGCTAGTGGAATTCCTCAACGCCGGGGAAACGACAGTAGCATGGGGACCACAGGAAAGTTCTGAATGCCACATGCTACATTGCGACAGCGTAGTGTGAGCTGATCCTGAGGGTCCGCCGAGGACAATGGCATGAGTGACACGCGCAATTCGAACAGGGCAAACACACAAACCATTGTTGCTAAGAGTCACAGATGCCGTGACATTGTAAGACACTTCTGTCGGCGGATGTTGCGTCGTGGTCATTGGTGGATGCGGCGACAAGTAGGAGTGTCTCTCCCCCAGCTGCAGAATGAGTAGGTACACCACATGAGGTGTTCCCGGGACTCTAAGCTGTATAAGCCTCGTAAGCCTGTAACAAATGATAGGTACGCATAGCTTCGGTATACCCAGCCCACCGCAACGAACGGAGAAGCGGCCGCTGTAGATATGCAATAGCACGCTACAATGCAGCGTTTCAATGTATTGAACATCGGGAACTGATCGTTGCCTTATATCGGAACGCTTGGTGATACATGAGAAATGTGTGGTTGAGATGAACCCACGCGAAGGGGTTGCCAGAGGCTAGGCCTGCCAGACTCTGGTCAGTCCATGCCAACACTTTCTCGCACGCCATGAGTGATCGACCCAGATCGAGTTCGCTAAGGTAGCACACCTTGGGAGATCGTCACTTTCTATGGCGCTCTACGTAGCCTGTGCATCGCTCGAACAGCGATACTCTCCAAGTGTCATGATATGCGTACGCACTCGCTCCTTGCTGTGCGCACGATACACAGTATGTTCCCCTAGAAATCAATGCCATCCTCAAGTAAGAGACGGCTAAATGACACGGAATCAAGACTCTTGCACTGCCGCCTCCCAACAACGCAGACGTACCCAATGTATGATTTCTGGTGTTCAAGCACCTTCGAACTCTCCGCGCGGTGCCAACGCGCATATATCTGGTGTCTTGAACTTGTTAGCACGAGGGCTGATTCAGAGGCGACGCTGCACGCATAACCCAGCGTGCAGGCCTCGATATGACACCTCGGCGACGATCGATGACCCCTTGCAGGCTGCCTCCTTGACTCGCACCGGGTCTTCGTCCGTCGCTCAGCACTCGAAGAGTTCAGGTTCCGCGCAAGGTGACTTAGATGCCAGAGACTTTCCGAAAGAGGTCGTATGCTTGATGGGCGTGACGCTGCAGTGAATGCCAGGGTAAAGCAAGCAATATGGGACAACGACGCACCCGCTGCTATCGATGCCCAAGCCCTTCTTCAATGTACACGATTCCTACTCCCTCATCATCGCACGGCAGCTCTCTTTTCGCGCCCTGCGCACATACGAAAGTCGTAGTATGATGTCCTTGCAGTCAGTTGTTCAAGATGAGCCTGAGGAAACGGTCCAGTGTGCGTAGCAACGTCCTCCAGGTCAATTCCCGTATAGTACAGCCAGGCAGCACCGATAAGTCGAGAAGCTCAGCTCAAAAAGGTAAGATGCCAGAGTCACGGTGATCGACGTGTAACACAGTATCCGCAAGATTGTCACGGTAGCCACTAAGCCGCTATGTACATAGCGGAGGAGGAGGAGGAGATAGGTAGTTCGATTGCCACCCGTAGCGGGGAACTGGCCGCGAGCCGCGGGCCGCCGCCTTCGGAGTCTCAATTTAGTGGGCCCGCCGGTGGTGTTCAAAGTTTCTGTCATACGCGGCGGCGCTCTCTGGCAGGTTTATGGGGATGGCTACAACCTCTGCGTTGCTTTGCGCCGCGTATGCGGCGGCGCTCATGCATCAGTGGCTGCCCTGTACGAGATCTCTGCATCCTCGTGACAGTGATGCATGTATCAGGTCACAGGTGCGGTCTCGACACTGACTCCTCGGACTACTAATGTGGTACTCGGTCGGTGTATGCCACTTCCAATTGCCCGCGCTGAATATGGCTGAAATAGAGGTCAAATTGGCTGCTTATGTTGTAAAATTGGCGATATTGATTGTTATAAACTTGCGGTCGTTTCAGGAAGCCTGAGGCTCTGCTGCATTCAGTGCCACATGGATGAGTAGGTGCAGATAAGTAGTCCAGCAACATCCACTTTGGACCATCTACCCATCATTATTCTCAGACAAAGTTCGTGCCTATGAGCCATACCCTCTGAGCATGGTATCTGTCAATGCGACAGTGCCACTGAGTGGTGTCAGCTCTGGAGCCCAGAGACCCCGACAGTAACATCAGGAAAACCCCCTTTCTAGAATTATCAGTATTGCCCGAGTATTGTCAGTATTGAAGATAATAAATCATAATTCTGTGAAATCTTCAGAAACCATGCTTCAATGCGAGAATAATGGGTCATTACTCAGAATACTAGATGTTCTCGTCAGTTATGAATATGTTGTATGTATTCGGATTCTAACCTGAACCTGAACAGTGGAACAGTGTCTGTGTTGAATAGGTTGACGTTGTGACTGAGTTTGGGTGGTTCTTCGCCCGTGAAGGCATGCATGCGCTTGCCAAACTCAAGCTCGAAGCTTGACAGCGCGCAATATTGTCTTTGATTCAGTCAGCCTCAAACTTCACTGCGTCGCGCAGGGCGGTACCATCGAGCACTGCTGTTGTTGAACAGTTACATTGCCAGGCGGGCCAGCCAGTGGCTTGGCGCTCTGGACTTGGTAATGTATGAGGCCATGCACGTGATCTAGGAACTTCAGCGCACTCGACAAAGCCCTTGCCCTCCTCCGAATCTCTCGCATCATACGCTCAAGCTCTGCACTCTCGACTTTGCCCTCCTAGCTCGTTGCTGCCCTTTTCGACTCACACTGTTCACCGTTGTCTCACTTTCACCTGCAAATCCCATCTTGCGGACCGGCGTTTGCCACGTCATCACATCTCGCATAGTGTGGGCTGCTGCCTCATGCTTGTGAGCACACCGCAAGTCGGGTATGCTCACCCATTTGGATATGCAAGATGAGAGGGCAAGGGAGGTTACCTGCAGCTAGGGGACTGGCCTGCACGCTAGTCTAGGTGTGTAGTAGGCTGTGCCTCTTGTTCTCTCGATGCTACTAGTAACCTACTTTGTCGACCACAGGCGACTGAGCCTTCAGCCCGGGCAGATCAAGACCTCCTCCACACCCAGCCCACAAGGCGACAATGCAGCTGAGTAACCGTCCGGTGCTCCCACACTGTCGTTCTCCCCTGATCTTGACAGCGGTGTCTCCCTCTCCACGTACACATCCAGCTACGAGAGCACGTCAGTGCAATCAACCTCGACACCGCCTTCTTCCGCACAGAACCATCGCGCAACGTTGGTGGCAAGCCTGGTTTCTGCGTTTGGAAACAACTATGCCTCGCACTCATAGTCTGACTCATCCGTACACTGTGCGGGTGGGATCGCGCACCCGACGCTGTTGCCCATCAGCGAGTATACACACTCGGTGCTCGTTCCACTCTCGCCGGAGGACCGTACGTCGACCAACAGTGACAACTGCCCGTACCTCGCGCTGTTGCACTTCCGCCTGCCGCCAACTGGCCCCCGTCACAGCCCGTGCCAGTGACGGCCATGGGCGAGTCACCGGTGGACTCACCCAGACCTGCTCGACTTCATGTTCCCCTGTTCACCGAGTGTGTCCATATTGCTCTGCGTGTCGGCGCTCTCCCGTGCGAGCTTGAACCACTCCGGCATCTCTGAGAATCGGCCCGCGCCGCTCGCGTTTTCCGCGAATAGCACACTATGAATGTCACCTGCAATGCACCAAAAGCTTAGGACAATGCATAGCTACTTCATCATCATTCGCCACGCTGATCTAACATAGGCATTAGCCATGAGGCCTGAGAACTAGGCATGAGTTCTCGGTGAATTCATCTTGTAGTAGCTCAACAAATAATATACTTCTTCGTGATATATCGTGACTGCGTGATTGATGATCCTGAGCATAAGAACTAGCAATCAAACAAAGAATATGTACGGCGAAAGTGAATAGAGTTCGCGTGAATTCTGCCTAATCGGAATTTCGATGCAGCTGGCATACCTAATTACGGATAATGTGGTGTAAACGGTAATAGCCGTCATTATTGAGCATTCTGTGTAAAACACGCTCATTCGTGAGAAATGAGGAATGGGTTTTTCCCGATGAAGTGTAATGAGACTGGCTGCGGCCGACAACACGATACGTCGGGATACACCACAAATAAGTACGCTGCAGGTTCTATCACACTAAGTGCGCTGTGAATTATCTCATGCATTCTCAGAGTACGGCGGGGGAAGAGTAGAGCCATCACTATGAGTGTAAATAGAGTCCGCATAACCAAGTGTACCGGGGTCATGTCCATCACGCCTACGGTATCCAAATCCACCGATCTCCCCAGGTTGATGGGGAAGCTCCCCCATTGGGCAGGCTGTACCGTCGTTTGGATGTATCATCCTCCTCTAATTAGAGGTGGAAGATGATACATCCTCCTCTATAAGGGAGAAGGAAACGGTCGATGCATGCGCGGTTGCATTACCGAAAGTTCGGTGAGTGATGCATCCACCGACAGGCTCATACATTACCGTATTCTCTCATTGCATGCAAGCCACACACTGATCAGTGATGCATCAGTCACGTATCGCGTCCCGGTACTCCGCATTTGGTTCAGCGGCTGCATGCATACGGTGAGTCAATCCCAGCAGGACCGCATGCATTACCGACGTGTCTGTGATGTATGAACCTGGACGAATGCATACAGTCTCATACATGACAGAAGCCTCTGGCTGCATGTATGCACTCTCCGGCCACGGTGATGCGGATGCTTCATGACCAATGCAAAGCGCTTGCATTGCCTGTAGTCGCATGCATGCACTCCGGTCGTATGACGCGCTCAGCGAGTTCCTCGAACCTTCGACTTCTTCCGTTTCAGTATATAACCCCACTCCAGATCATCTCCCTCTTGCTCGTCGCTCATTCCCGGCTTTTCCTTCCCTCAACACTCGGTCATCTCTCCACTGTTCCATTGTCGGATCTACGCCTCTTACTGACACTCTTCAACAATTCCACCTCGGTTCTATAACAGTCAAGCGTTCAGCACGCCACCCTGTGCGGTATGTTAAATGTACAATCTCCGAAGTTTGTTCAGCGTGTTCACCACGACTCGGTCCATTCAGCATAGGTCTCGGGTCTACAAGTCATCCCGCTCTTCCACAGCTTACCCAGAAAGTTTGGCACGCGCGGGCGGTATGATCATTCTACCATCTTCTACTTTTGTCCAGCGTCGCGTTCATCATAACCAGATCCTTTCAAAATAGGTCCCAATTATACCAATCCCCCAACTCCACAACGATATGCCCCTGGAGCTCAACACACGCAGTGTGTATGACCAGTCTACAGTTGTCCACATTTTCTCACTGGCACCGCGTCTATAGCGACTAGATCCATTGGATTTCCGCTCCCAGTGAGCGTGCACCACTTATCAACTTTTTGATTACCGGAGGGCCTCTGCGAGGTGGTACCTGCTGTGAGGCTTATCGATGTCTCGGAGTAACCGTATTACCCGGTGTCGGCCACTCGAAGTTGAGTACGTATATGTCTAGAACTCATGCCGATGTTAACCGGTCCGTCGTTGCATATAGTGACATAACACAGGGCCGTCTTCGCCATGCCTCACGCGCCCTCAGGAGCTTCGCAGTGAGCAGCGACGCATGCACATACGCCCTGACCCGAACCACTATCAGAGCCGGCCCATTGAGCACTAGCGTATGCATGCGCGCCGATGTGTTCAGTGCGACGCGCGTATCACGCATGGTAAAGGCTGCTCGTGGATATTCCATGCGTGGATGGGCTGCGTTGGGTCAAATGTATGGAACTGGGGTATCTGCCAGTGGCCCTCCGTTGTCAGCGGGAGCCGCACCGCGGCGCCCAACGTGAAAGAACATTGTAGATACCTTCGACGAGGCGAACTAATCGTCTGGCCGGAAGTGCTTCGTAGGTGTACTCTAATAATATGTGTTTCAACTACGTTCAGCCCTGCCCCACTTTCGTAACGCTCCTGACCCTCACAGTATTTAGAGATTCTATGTCTACGTGAATGCCAATGTAGTTGGATTCATAAGTGCGTCACTCTGCACCAATAGTCGTCAGTGACGGGTGCATCGTGAAAGCTCTCGGGTGAATTTGGGAAAAGCTTACGTTGCTCTCAACGCATTCATTTCGTACACTTTGCTTCGAACTTAACAAGCCAAGCCAGTGAGGTTCAACGCCGCCACTATATCAGCCCAGGATCTTGTGGCATAATGCATGCCGGCGGGTATGCACAATCGGCCGGTTTCTCCGTTGTTATTTTGCTAAGTCTATTAGTGCACTGCCATCTTATAGATTGGGTACACACTAGTGGGTAAATTCCGATAGCCTGCAGCTCCAAATCGCGGTGTACATATGTTCGAAAGACAACACTGACTAATCTGTTAGGTATACCACCGGCACAGTGGCATCTTGCTCATGCCATTCTTGACACTTCTTCGCGGAGAAGCGCAACATTACACTCAAGCCTTAGCTCAATTGGATCACCACGTCGCGACTTAGTAGCTCCCGCCCGATGCATGCCAAGAAAGTAGTATATTGCAGGACAGTTCTGAATGCGACAAGGTATGTTGACGTACACATGCACAGTCAATAGCAGTAGACGAGTACAAGATGAGAAGTTATCACTGGGGATTTAGCAGGGCCCGCAAACACAGGGTGAACGTTCAAATGGACTGACGCTTCCGCCGCTCCGTGGCAGTACCCGCCCTCTTCCTCTTAGCCCCCACTTCGCCCGAGGCGTCGGCATCGTTCCCCACTGCGCATACAGCCCGGGATCCCGGTATGTTCGACGGAATCGTGCCATCGGGATTGGCAGGAGGGCGGCGAAGACGCTGGGGTCGGCCTTCGGAAGCACCAGCAGGCGTCGCAGTGTCCCCTGCAATAGGATTGTTTGTTGCTGTCGAACGAACTTACCGTACGCCCTGCACTCTGCGTACTGGGGGCGCCCGGCAGCATCTGGGATCCTGCTGGGGTGGTCGCCAAGCTTGAGATCGCGCCAGCTGCTGGAGGAGCGAGCATGTGCCCAGTGGAGATCGCCTGCCCGATGGCCGTAGCCGTAGAGTCGCCTGGTGCGATCGGCGCTGAGGCATGGTGGCCGGTCATCGAAGTACCAGCTGGTACAGAGTGGCCATGAGTTGGGGTGGTAGGCGCAAGCATAGGTTGGTCAGAGCTGGAAGCAGAGAACGTCTGATGCGTGGGCAACATCTGCGGCGGCGCGGGCAACATCTGCGGCGGCGCAGGCAACATCTGCGGCGCGGGGAATGATATACCGGGTGCTATGTGAATGTGTAAGCTCATACTTTAAGTGCATGAAAGGCGATCACAGATCGTACCTAGAGCGGACATCAAACTCATGTCCGGGACCTTGGGGAACGCGGAGCCGCCAAAGAAGTTGTACCCATTTTGAGACCACTGTTGGACGAGGTGGGCCTGAGCGAGTATTGCGCTGACATCTGCGGGCGACATTCCTTGGGGATACATGGGAGGAGGAGGAGGCATAGGCGGCACAAACGACTGTTCGGAGGGCACCGGGTAAGAGAAGTTGCCGAAGTTGCACGAGTTCGCGCCCTGAGAAGCATACTGCTGCCATGGAAAGGTGGGTCCGAGCTCCGAGAAGTCGATCATGGAGAGATCGACGTCGCTTGCACAGTCGGACTCGGCCCGATGATCCTTGCACCAGTTCTGGTCACCGGCGTGAAGAAGAGCAACAAACCCATCCTCATCTCCTCCCAGAGCACTCAGGCTGCTGCTACTGTGGAACGAGGAGGATGCAATGGCCGGGGAACTCGGAATACTTGCGGGAGGGACACCTGAAGACGGCAAGGCACTGGCACCAAGCGACGTACCAGCAATGGTATGCGTAGAAGGCGCCGTAGGTCCCGATATGACGGCCTGAGCTGTTTCAGGCATTGCGCCTGACACCGGTGCATCAGCTGAGGTGTCCACTGCCATCGTGGTGTCCACTGCCATCGCAGTGTCCACTGCCATCGAGACCGTTCCACGCTCTGAGTCCTCGTGGACAGAAGGCGGGGTTTCTGGGAAAACCATTTAGTAGGTGAGCTAGACACTGTCGATAGTAATCCTGCGCACATACCAGTTGAACCCGCGGCAGTCGGCGACTGACTTCCAAGGGGCCTCTCATCGCAAGAGGAGGGAGGCGACGGAGCGGGCGCGGCTGCGTCGACAGGGGACTCATCAGAGGTGGCTCTTGCAGCTGCTACCTCCGCCGCCCTGTCTTCCTCTTCCTTACGGTGAGTAGCTACCCCCGCAATACTTAGTCAGACACATGAGATCTACTCGTCACACAAGCTCACCTGTATCCTTTCTGGCATACTCTACGAATGGACGGATGTATTGAGCCTTGAAGTCATCGTGGCACGAGCCGAAATCGAAGGTTTTCCCCTCACGGCGGGGCTCGGAGTGATATCTACAGTAGGTAAGTCCAACCCGTGCACAAGAAAACGGCGAAGAGAACTCACGCCCAGCTTGCAAATTTCCCAGGGCAGTTTGAATCTTCGACAACGGCAACTACTAGGAAGTATCCATTTTGGATGACTTCTTGCGCGCTGTCAAATAGCTGACTGCACGCTGTTGGTATGTTGTCAATGGCCCTGTACCGGCTGATCAGACTCATGGCAGAAATGACGTAAGGAAGGCTTACAGTTGGGAAATTGCAGCGCTCGTTGTCGAGCCCTCAGAGCCGTCGCTGAGAGCTTCGGTACACTCCCGCGAGGCTTTCACCTCGTCTTCTATCTCGCGTTTGACCGCGTCATCCTCTTTGTCGAACGCCTCCTTGGTAAGCCGTCGCATCAACTCGAATCTCTCTTTACGAGTATATCCTTGCTCTTCACATATCCTATCGACATCCTCCTTCACGCGTCCCTTGTAATACTTACGGCAGTAGACCTCGACCGCCTGCAATGCGCGGCGTCCCTTCGGCTTCAAGACGCTGTTCAAATTGACCCTTCTCGAAGACGCGACCCTGCGTCCCTTCTGACCCGCGTGATTGTTGTACCAGTTACGGAGTGACTGATGATAGGTACCAGTGAGTCAGTAGACACTCCAAACGAATTACAAACTCACCTTTTTGCGTTGCACGATGGCCTTGCTGAGCGCGCTTGTCTGCTCCGTGGTCAATTCACCCTCAAGACCGGGAAAGAGGACCTCTCGTTCGGGGTAGGCCTGGAACCAGTCGCGGTATAGTTCATACCGGAACCGCGTCGCAGACCCTGCGGACCTTGCGATGCAGAAGGCCTCCAAACGAGGTTCTAGAAACCCACGCTGTTCCTCAGTTGTCCAGGGAGGAGGTGCCATACTGGTACAAGGTGATGACGGATAGAAGACCCGCCTTGTGAGCGCAGGATGCAGACGAACGAGAGAAGGGTATGTATCCGTTCTGTAGCTCACCTTTAACACATCTCCAGCAATCAGTGCGATCAATTGCACAGACGAAAACCAGGACTTAATTGTATCTACCGACCGACACTACCGGCCAACGAATGCCAATCTACCGACGAAAAAAGGTACCTACCGCGAAAAGCTTCTTCGCCGACGTTCACGGGATTTGATTGGGAATGGAGCACACGGGTACAATGGCATTCGTCGCCGGGCACGAATCGCGCCCAGATGCCAGTGCGCTGACAGCGGCGTTGACACACATAGCACCCGACTGGCGCAAGCAGGCGATCTCGGAATCCCTACCTCTATGTCGGGGTACCTGGAGTCTCACGCGTGTTTCCCTTGTGTCAACTCGGTGCGCGATGATTCCCCTCCGATTTGTATATAGGTGGCTAGCTGCCCGTCCTCATTGGCAGGTTTCGCTCCCGTCACCGTGTACTCGCAGCTCATCATGTCTCAAGCCAAACCACAGGCAGCCGCACCTTTGGGCTCCCTCCTCGGGGGCCTTGACGTCGACCAGCTCCGCACGCTCATCGACAGCCTCAATCTTCTGGCCGAGCAGGAAGAAGGTAAGGTTATCTCTACATTTCCTCAGCCGTCTGCCGTCTGACGTTAAACCCTTTATCACCTAGATCGCGTCATGTGGGAGCAGGTTGGCCCGACGCCCCCGCTTGGTGAGTAATGTATTCACTCTAACGTAGTATTCTAATTCATATTACTTATGGGTAGGCTCTCCTCCTGAGCGTGTGAGCCCGCCCAAGTCGCCTCCGAAGGAGCCGCTTCGCGAGCCTCGCTCGAAGACTCCGAGTCCGGAACCTCAATACAAGCCCATGTCGATATCCCCCGAGCCGGACGACAAGCTCCGTGAGTCCGCCGCCGGCGCCGCCGGTACCCAGCACGGCTGTGACCAGAACCACCCTGGTACGAAGGCTGAACAGAGCCCTGCCGGCGTCGGCCAAGGAACGTGGTCTCAGGGCCCCGGAAAAGGCTTCTACAACCCTAACGGTGGCTGCGGCAGTGGTGGCAGCGGCGGCAGCGGTGGCAGCGGCGGTGGAGGCGGACCCAGTCGTCCTGTCCCTTACGGCGTGGGTCCTGAGGGAGGGGAGTGCAACGGCGTTCGCTGGTACTGCGTTACCCGTGGGCGCGCGGTTGGTGTGTTCGCGGGCTGGTAAGTTCTTCCTGTCCGGAAGCCGTCTATACTCCTGACAGCATTTGACAGGAACAACGTATCTCCGCTTGTCACTGGCGTGCCGAGCGCGATCTTCGCCCGTTACCCTAGCTTCAGCGCTGCGCTCGATGCCTTCCTCGACGCGTCCGCTGGTGGCCACATCTTCATCGTCCTGTAGTCGGTGCCGTCGTCTCGTCTCATCTTCTGCGCAATGTATTCCTGCACTGTCTACGTCGACGTGTTGATTAGCTGTCCGTTGATGTCGGGGGGGATGTATCGCCGCCGTTGCTCGCTCGCTCGCCCGCTGTATGAACGTCACGTATATTCTTGGTTGCAATGAATGTGTCTACGTTTCGTTGCAACTGCCTCCCCGTGTGTCTCCCATACAGCCACCATCTCGTCCACACTGAACCTGCTGCATGGGCCGACGTGCAACGTATCTTAC
>MPVS01000332.1:0-48088 GCA_001931775.1 Fomitopsis pinicola
ACCAGTGTGTCATTTTCACGCCTTGGTGTATACGTCGGCTGGCCAATCATCATAGGGGGCCGACGGGTCCGGGAGTCGCTACATGGTGCAGTTCTAACTATCAATGTTATATACTGACGTCCTTCAGTAAGGCGGCCGCCTATGATCATGGGCAAGCCGATGTTCTGATTTTCCCGCCTTACTGTATACATCGGCTGGCCAATGATGATAGCGGGCGGACCGGGTCACTAGTACACTTGACTCACTAATGTTATGCACTGAGGTACGCTTCGCTCGCTCCCACCGTCGCCTCATCTCGTCCACCCTATCGCCTAGTCTCGTCCGCCTGAGACTGCATGACGTCGGCTAAACCATAGTTATGGGCTCACTTACAAGCGTCGGCTGATGTCAGCTGGTCCCATGGTATGGGCGGTTTCACGTGTCGGCTGACCTAAGGGTATAGGGTAGTACAGCTGTATGGTGTGTGCATATATCACTTGATTGTGCGACAAGGTATTTTCCTTTCGCCCATTCTGTACTGCTCTGACTTGCAGTTACATCTTCTCGAAGTCCCGCAACATCATCGGGATAATCCGATAGCGTCTGCTTTGCGCTCGTGGATGGTTTAACGGTACCTTGGACGTATGACGTATAGTGAGCACAGAAGTAGTCACGGTGAGGAGATAGGGTGGACTTACCAGGCCGTAGAACTTTTTTCTCGACCCAACCAAGACGGCGCTGAAGGTCTGGCATCGCTCGCAAGAAAGTGCGGACTTGTCGACTCGCCTGAACCACATCTCCTTTTGCATCCTTCCACCATCCCCCACTGACTACGTGCTTGAATATCTCCATGTCCGCTAGCGTCTCTGCGATGTCACGGCTCGGGGCTTGATGATTTGACAGGACACTGCAGGACCTGAAGACCGAATTCCAGCACTCAAAGATCTCTGTTGAGTACAAGACTGCGGGCCCGAAGCGACGTATATCTTCTAGGATGTGAGTCCAGATATGCAGCTTGGCCTTCACAACGATGCGAGCTGGGTCTATGAAAGCCCAGATGTCAAGTACATTGGCAAGGAGGACTTCCAAGTCAGCCTGAGCGAGTATAGGACTTCCGCAGTGAGTAAACTTGACTCGGGCTGCTGCGATGGTTGGCTGACGCACCAGGTACTGATCCATATCCATAATTTTATCCATCCAGATCATCGCTCCAAGCTCTCCATTTGCCTTCCATAGATTGAACAAAAGTGGCGAGCACAGACCGTCATGGACGTGAAATACAGCTAACTGCTGCAACGTCTTGAAGTGCTTCCCTATAAGTGAGTTTTTATACTTGACCATGTACTCAGCACGGATGGCCGGGACAGACAAGCCATCGGTACATGATGACTGCAAGCGCTGGGCGAAGAGCTCGTCTTCTTTCTTGTTCCATTTGTGGGACGTATCATGCCATGCGTACCTATCTCCACCCAGTAGTCCTGTATGCAGGATTTCGACACCTGTATCCCGATGGACATTAGCTCCTGGTTGGCACAGCAGGATGTTGTAATGATCGCCAGGCCGAACATCACGTCGTAAGGCTGACAGTAGTGCAGAAGAGTATGTTGTTAGCCACTGTGGCATTATATGCAATACGTCCTATACTCACGAGAGTCTTCAGGCAATGCATCAAAGCTCTCTGGAGGTTGTCGTACAAGCCACTGGAACATATCTTGCTGTATGTCTGCTTTGATCTCTTCGACGAGAGCCTTTCGCGCATCACCCTTTAGGTTTCTATCATTCAGGCGGGCATCTCGGGTTGTCTTATCGGTGATTTGTTCCTTTCGCTTGTTCCCGGCTTGGATGATCACCAGCTCAATCCAGAACTGGGCGACACGGTCCTTAACCCCTGTCGATGTCTGCATGTCTTCGACACGCTCTCGATCACCACGACAGGCTTGAAATAGCTGTTCCTTGACAGCCTGCTCTGTTTCTTTTGGGGATCGCGGTTCTCCAGGCTGTGCAGGAAGCTGTCAGAACGTCACGGTCTGACTTGTACCGGAGCCATATCCCGCAACTGGAGCATCTCTCTTACCGAAAACAGTGAGTGATAGCCTTCTTTCGATTCCTTTTGCTCCGCTGATCCTCCGACCTTACATCGGCGACAGAAATAGTTGCCCTTCAGCCCAATATGTGAGCACGTTTCGGATTGTTGGGGGTTATCAGCTGGTTTGATATGCGGTATGATGCGGAACAAGATATCCTGTCTCAACGCGCAATCATATGCCTCGGTCCACTTGTCTGAGCCGCTACGATGTGTATCAGCGCAGGATCTTCTGGCATAAGATGAGTGACCTGATCCATACATGTCCTTGTATAGTGCATGAAACTGTTCTGACGAACTGGCATGCTGTGAGGTTGAGTGGAAACGGACGAAGAATTCTTGCTGTAGCATCTCGTGTGGAAGGTTCAGGTTTGCGAGATACATGTTTGTATGTGCATTGTATTGCTTGCTGACATTTCCCGAGACGTCGTCACTCCAAGGCGCACCATAAAGCGTGAAGGCGGGCCTTCCATCTGCCAGAACACGGACAGAGTGCGTCACCACTGCCCAATCTGGTATTGTCACTGCATCCGGCATGACATCAATCACATTTTGGTACGCTTTCGAAATTGATTCAATGCTCACCATCAAATCGTATCTCATGGCCAATAGTTACCGCAACGTCACGGCTACTCCCGGACAACTGACTTGCTTGAATGCGAATGATTCCAGGATCTCGGAGTCGAAATCGCCCATTCTATTGATCGCAAGTAAGTCATTTTCTTCTAGTTTTGCCAATATTGCTCTTTACCCACCGTATTCTCATATTCTACTTCAAGAACATCTGCGCAGACGGCGCCCTTCGCGACGATCCATCGCAAGACAAGAACAAACCGGCCATCATGTAAGCTTGACACTTCTCTGATATAGTACTGCCGGTGCGGCGCGCGTTCCCAATCTGCCCACATCTGTGGGTAGAGATCGAGCGATGTTGTATCAATCACCTTGGGTGCTGCCTTTTCACCCTGCAGGTGCTCGGATATAACAGTTGTATCCTCTGGGAAGAGCCTGACATGTGCTCGAACAAGAGGGTTACTCCAGTCCTATCGTAAGTTCCATGATCATCAGTTGACAGTTGATACGTATTTGACAGTCAATTCGTCACTCACCAACCGGAATGTGCTCGATGGACTGTTGGCGTAGAACTCATTCCCCTGCGATGAGGTATGGTGCGTCGTGTCCAGTCTAATCTCCTCCTTCAGCTTCTTCTGAACTGTACGCAATTTCGAGAATGTCGGGACTTCAGGTGTGCCGCATTGCTGCATTGCCCACATAATCACCTTCAGATGATCGTCGGATAGGCGGAGCCGAGGAAGACTATCAAGTAGATCGAGTACGAACATCTATCATCACAGTGAGCATTCTATAACAAGCCAACGGCTGCCCTTCACTTACTGTTTTTGACTCGTATGGCTTCCATTCATCAGGGCCATGATGGTCACTGAAGACATCCGGCAGTACATCCACAGGCTCGTCTATGCGATGTAAGCTGTTTGTAGATTGTGTTGCAATATCAAATGATTGCTCACCCTGGTCTAGGTTTGTCTGCATTGAGTAAAGGACCTCAGTCATTACTGGGTCGAAGTCGGGGTCGTCCGAGTTGGGGCTGTTACCAGGTGGGTATGCCATGGTAAACTCGTCGTTTTGGATATCCCGCATCTGGTTGATCAAGTGCACAAGCCGATGGTCCTGGGGCATTGTGCCTGCAGAGAACAGGACTTTATCTCCGCTGCCGTTGACAAATCCGCCACTGTCCAAGTCGACGTGCCAATCCGTGAAGGGATTTGCGATAAGCGGCTCTATTCCATCCATCTCTATGTCACCCTGAACTGATGCCAAATCCCCTGCAGCCCTTGGAAACATGCGGGGTTCTGATAGCTCAGCAGGTTTCGATTGCGAAGAGGACGCCAGAGGCAGATGTGGTCCAATACTTTCGTCTTTCGAGTGAGTAAGAGCGGCTTCATGCTTTTTCGTTGCAGTGTGGTTCTTGACACTGTGGACTAGAATGTGAATGTCTTTTGAATAATGGGACGAGCACGGTTTACATCGCAGTCGAGTGGGGTCATCGTCAATATCGTCAAAGTCTAGCATTTATCTTATTGTGAACATTGGACAACTCCGGGGAAAACAGGTATGTTCACCTGTGTTCAACCTCCTTTTCCTGCCTCGAGCCATGTCGGATTCCTTGCTGATGCCCTTAGCACGCAAGAAATGCGGTCCCTGCTGCCACACGACGAAGATCGCATTCTCAAATTATCATAAGCGGGCACACGTGACAAAAAGTCAAAGGACTTCGTCAAGACGCATCCTTCCTCTCGACATCCACCACATTCATTCAGTTCATTGCACTCGTATCACTCTTTAATATCTCTCTTCTATTTGTTCTCCATGCCTGGCGAAGACGATTCGAACTCTCTGCGTGGTGACAGCCCGCCCAGCTCACCATTACCACGTCACTCGTCACTGACGACACCTGAGACCATGACACAGCCCGGGCCCACACTTGAACCAGGTTCTCGACAGAAGACACCAAGTATCGACACGAGTTCAAGCCGTGAGCAAACACCACCATCAGATTCTGCTAGCATCGCTCCCGGGCCAGTTCTGGGCTCGAAACGTCCTGCTCCTGATGCGGACTACTCGCAATTTACTGGCCTTGTGACACGTCACTTCAAGCTGAAGAAGTCTGACCATGACGAGCTTCTCAGGCTCTCAAAGGTTAGTGGTTGATATCTTGCAGTGCATTCACTGTCACTTCTTCGATGTACTCTGAGCATGATTGACAGCTATCGGAACGAGAGCACATGATTTACAACACTGCCCAGTTGATGAAGATCCACGACCGGATTCAAACCGTACAGCCAGGTACTTCCGTATGGGAGATCCCAAAGTTACTCTGGGTATGTCTCGACATTCGTAGTGTCCTACCATTGTGTTGTTGCTCACTACACACAGAGCGAGATTGAAACTGTCTCGTATGCGGTTCTCGTCTCTTCTGTCATGCCGATGTATGTTGGTACCCGCGAGAATCCGTATCCAGTCAGGGTTGCAATGGTAAGCTATCCTCCTAGTCCACGTTAGTGATCCACGTTCAGCAAGAGATCCTAACGTAATTCTCATCTATTTCAGGCTATCTTGGAGGCCCATCCGAGTCGAGGCTACACAGCGGAAGTCAAGAACGACGGCTATAAGCGTGAGATTGTTGAGGGAAGGGTTCGTCATCGCCTCGCCGACCGTCGTGCTGCTATCAAGTATGCGGTACGTGTTGAAGGAGTGAGAGAGTGTGGCGGTGAGGGCGGTGAACGAACCTAGAGGGAGCTGCTGTGAGGGAAGGACCCGTGAGGCACACGGGAGAGAGCAGGAAGGAACGATGCATTAGAGGGCGTCCAAGCCCAGTATATATACATGAGGGAAGGCATCAGCTGATCGTACAGTAAGCGTATCAGGTGAGGCCTGAGTCATGGTGAGTCATCAGTCGTAAGCTACGTGAGTCAGCGTTAGTAAGACGGAACCGGAACTCTGGTTTACCGGTGATAACACATGCCAAAGGAGCGGAGGTCCGAAGGGACCGGAGGTCCGAACAAGTCCGGAAGTCCGAAGTGAGTCCGTTATCTAATCTACTGAGTCAGGACGAGAGATAACGAGTCCTGCAGATAAGATAAGAGCGAAAAAGGAAGGTATGCGTACAGTACGGTACGTAGCGTTGCAGAACACAAGATAAGTCCATATCAGGCAAGCCTGATAAGATAACGCCTGAAATGGTAGAAGTTCAACAGTACGTTCTTCATCTTTTCGTGCACATTGCTTTGTGGTTTAATCCCTTCTATAGCTGCTACTGTCCCTTGGGCCCGAGATGATCACGGAGCTCAATGCGGTGCGACTGTTACAGCCGAAGAACACAGCTAAACCAAGCAAGCTCAACATCCTCGAACTGGTTGCTGAGATTAGAGCGATTCACAAAGCCGCACCGGTACATGTGCTCCTTGAAGTCTGCGCACGTGTTGCATATCTGGTACGTGCACTGTTTGGATTTCTTCAATAAAGGAATTCAATTTGAACCACAGCGTCGGCGTCTTATCATGTTGTTGAAGGAGAATCCAAACGGTAACTTCTGGCCGGTTGTCGATGCAAAGCTTTTGGCAGTACGAAAGGACCCTCCCAACGAACAATCAAAGTACGTGAGTTCTACTTTATCTCCGACGTCTTCGTAATCTGATGCACTACATCGCATCAAGGACCTTTCTGCGAGCACTTCGCGAAGACCAGAAGACGTTTGGAACTGTCGATGATACCGAGTACGACGATGCCGACGCGATTGGAAGTGACGCTTGGATAGTCGATCTCGCTGTGCAAGGCAAAGCCATTCCGGGTGGTGTCGCTCTGCTGACCGGCAATTTGTAAGGTTGGGCCACCCCGACTTGGAGTCGCCGGATGCAGCACGACGCTATGAACAATGGAGCTGTTTTCAATTACTACATACCTTTTAATCGCATAATGATTCCTTCTTCCCGATCTGCTCCGAGTCGCTCCTATAGTATGCTCAATGATAGTACAACACGAATATTCTGAATGTGCTGGTCGTGCCAGTGACCGGAGTCAATGATCATGCCATATTCAGTATCTGCAAAATGACTCATCCGAACGAGTGCAGTCATATATTCAAGTCGTCATCATGACATTATTCAAGGGTATTCAGTATAGTATCTACATCCTCGACAGAAGCTTCACGGTAGAGGGAGGATATGACACAGTGACCTATCAAGTCTGCCAGCTGTTGTATGAACGGTTATGTCCTGGGCACGAAAACCAGAAGTCTTATCTCAAGCTTATCTCTACAGGTGCAGACGACATCTCGTCTTTGATGACCGTAAGCTGGCCGTCTCAACCGGTCCCCAGAGTGACCTTATGCATCAATCCCTAAATACGCGATTTGTCCATGACCGTCATCTGAGCGTCTCCTCCCCCAACCTGACGGATCTCTGCTGGGCGCCTTGGCTGGGTTACCTGAACGTCATCTCCCGAGAAAAGGGCGGTGTAGTAGACAACTCAAGTTTGAGAGGGTCGGTCCAGGGTCGGTCCGCGGCTCTTTGGCGGCCCGGACGATCGATCTCGGTTGTTGCCGAGCAGTCTCTGCGTCGTCCTGGTCGACTGGTTGTTTGTTGGCTGCTTATGTGCTGGACCAAATTGACCGAATCCTGGCTATTACTGGGTACTGCCACAATCTAGGAGACACGTCTCAACTTATGGTACACTCTCCGGAGTCCTGAGTCATGCTCGCATCGATACACAACCCGGATGTTGTACAAAGCACATGGGAGCCTGAACCCAGGCTTCAAGAGGCCTTCCTTGAACAAAGCCTAGACGGAGCCATTTATGAAACTTACTTTGTCTTCTCCGCTGCGATGGGTCTACGATGACCAGTCTCGAGGCGCTAGTCGGCTTCATTAGCTCAAGGTTTGACGGCGATAACAATCGCCATGCCGGTACATGAAGTGCATCGTGTTGACCGCATTGAAGACGTTTAAAGGGTGGGTCTACGGGAGACTGCATACAACATCTTGTTCACCACCACCATGGATCTGGACGGATTTGAGCAGGCGGCAGATCGAACCGCCCATGCGTCTATACTTCTTAGTGGGACACCCACCGGTGAAGAAGTACTCAAGTACATCGACGCGAATTGGTACATACCGACAAGTAGGCGTGGAAGATGGATGGATCTGATGGGAGATTATGCTGGGAGCGAGATGTTCGTTCTCGACGGTACGCATATCACACAACGCGAACGTGTGATATATTCCTCTGTTGACACCTCGCCAGGTGAAGCTCTTCTACAACAGGTATTGAACGACTCACTACTCGCCTTGGGGCGTGACTGCCGTACGTGCCATGATTTCCGAACTTTTCTTCATCCGTGTTCAGCACTGATTATTTCACAGAGCCGAGTTTCCAAATCTTGCATGCCACATACTCTCTTGAACGGAGGCTGAAAGAGTTCAAAGTACGTTCCGCCACATTCGAGATTGCTTTTTGGCGCGGTCAGTACCAATCACTCTCTAGTAGCCGTTGTCGTTTACTCAGTCTTATCTTCGAACGGCTACAGACAATCGGCATCTCACTACTAATACCGGACGAGCTGAATATGTCAATGTATCTCGCAGCCTGGCCCGTGGTATCCTCTTCAAGCATTTAAGTCAATTGGACATTGTAGTGCATACATTCAAGAGCTCGCAAGACCCGGAATGGCTGAACTATTATCGTACTGCCAAGGTGGGCGATGCGTTCTCGTTTCCGCACAACGATAGGCTCAACTTGTTCACGCATAGCCAATGTTCGTGATGACAAACGACGGCGGGGTTCATCCGGGTAACAACTCATCCGATGCACAACTGCTTCAGCGTGTGTTTATTTTCGACATCCTCGCACAAGGCATCTCGGTCGCGCTCCTCCAGGGCGCGGAGTATAGGGATTCGAAGGTGTGTTTGTGATATCTGTGAAGACCCCGGGTTGTGCTGAGTTAGATTGACTGTATGCGTTGGCTCCGACATAGATCATGACCTTCATCTATGAACAACGACACAACCCAGTTGCACGTGCGAAGTTCAGCGGCAAGGTGTGGTCCGCGGTTGCTGCGGCAGCCAAGGCGCTGGAAGGTCGTGAATCCCGTGCGCGGCATGGTCTTCCGGTCCTTCCCCTGGCTACCTTTGCGCCGCGGCACCACGAAGCCCCGAACGACCATGCGTGTCTCGCGCAGATCTTGGAGAAGGCCACCTCGGCTCTAAATCCCCGTGCAGAGGGAATGAAGGAGATTCTCTTTGCTTTTATTGCACACCTCGTCATTGTCCCTACCCTCACTATCGAGCAGCGGGCTCAGAAGTTGGTGGCTCTACATCCCTCGCTGAACCAGTTGCTCGTCGACACTTTCTTGCCGGCAGCTTTCCTCGCGGTTGAGGGTGCCCTAGCCTCTGGCGATCCCCAGGTGGATGGGCATATCTTCGCCACATTGCTGGACTTCGTGATAGAACGCGCAGACTTGTCGCCTGTCGACTTGTTTGGTGACGCAGTCTGCTCGCGCCTGGACGCATTGTGGGCGTCTGCTAACCTCGGTCGTTGTGACTTCGCCGCGCTTGCTGCTCGATTTCCCTCTCCAGTGGAATCGGCGGCTAACGCGGCGAACCCGCCTCCAGTCCGGGCGCTCCTCCCGTTCACTAACCCGGTCTTCGACGAGCACCTCGCCGCCGTATACGCCGATGTTGAAGCCGAAGACCCACCAGAAGTCGCTCACCTCGATTTCAATACCGTCTTCAACGACGTGTACCACTGGCATAATAACAAGCGCTCCATACTGCCCGCTCACTTGGGTGGAGAGGCGCATCAATCTCTGGATGCTCGTCAGCGGTTCAGGATGCTTCGCCGCGCGCAACGCTTCATGAGAGACATGGAGCGCCAGGCTCAGACCCTGACTGGAGTGTTTGGCATTTCGCTCGAACGCATGGTCATACCACCCGTTGGCTCGCAGCCTCGACGCTCGGCGACCCGCGCTATTCAGGTACTCCGTTTATGCTGTCTATACACGTGTCGCTCACTTTTTGTTAGGCAAAGCCCCCCGCGTCTCATCCAAAGAAAAGCAAGAAAGAACACGTCTCCTCTGCAGACAAAATACGGCTGGCCAACATCGAGCAAAGGCAAGCGAAGGCCGACGACTCGAACGTTCCGTGGTGGAAAGACCAGCTCAGCACCATCGCGTCGAGGCCGACGTCCCAGCAAATCACCCACATCGATAGCATCCAACGAAACAAGCGAACCCGTGAGGGGTGGCTCGCTGTAGAAGTCCGCCTGTTCCGGTTGCATCTGGAGTTTGTCCGCTGGATAGAAGACGACGAACGGGAAAGCACGTCTGTGCAAGATCGAACGACGGTATCCATACTTCGGATGGTGAAGGATACGTATCAGACACCCAACCTATTCCCGCTCGCCGTCGACATCCTCGACATGTGTCTTGTCGTAATCGGACTGTCCACTTTGACCGCAGACTTGAAATCCTCCGCACCCGCACCACTAGGTGCTGAACGATCGCTGGCATTCAAATTCGTCAAGCTGGTTAAGTCGAAGAGCGGGTCTGTACTGCATAAATACATGCGTATTCGCGAGGATCCTGTCATATGGCAGCTCCGCCTCTTCGGCGAGTACATGGACCGGAGCATGGACAGCGAGTCCGATCCTAGGGTGCCTTTCAAGCCTGACGCATGGCAGCGAAAGGTTCTCGACTGCTTAGACGATGTCGACCATTCAGTTCTTGTTGTTGGTGCGTAGTTATATTTCTCCCTCTCGATCGTATCGCAGCTCATAAATGAGTTCAGCGCCTACTAGTGCAGGAAAGACGTTCATCTCCTATTACGCTATGGAGCAAGTATTGAGGCAAACAGACGACGGGATCCTCGTTTACGTTGCCCCGACGAAGGCCCTCGTGAACCAAATCGCCGCGGAGGTCTACGCTCGGTATGACAAGAAATTGAGAGGAGGTGCGTATTTCCTCCGACGTGTCGTGTCTGTTGTTCATGTGTTATTCAGGGAGCTGCTGGGCGATCCATACAAGAGACTACCGTATTCACGACCCTCAGAAGTGCCAGATCCTTGTCACAGTGCCGGAGATGCTTGCCATCATGCTTCTTTCTCCTCCTCTGGCCCGTGTCTGGACTCCTCGTATCAAGCGGTCAGTGTCGCTTTCTTCTACGCAATGCAGTGGTTTGATATGCAGTTGTCCCAGAATCATACTGGACGAGATTCATTCCATTGGTCAACAAGAGGGCGGTGCAGTGTGGGAGCAGATTCTTCTCTTCGCCCCATGCCCAATAATGTGAGTCGTTCACAAAGCATTCCACCGGTTGCTCACGCCGACATATCTGAAAGTGGTCTCTCTGCTACCATTGGCCACCCCGAAGAATTCAATGACTGGTTGCAATCCGTTCAGACAGCTCATCGGTTCAAGCACACGTTCATTCACCATCCGCATCGATACTCTCACCTCCGCAAATTTGCTTACGTGTTGCGAGGCAAGGCACCAGATGAATTCAACGGTTTGGCCCATCACAACAGCACCGGCCGCATGCGCTTTCTACATCCTGTCTCAATGCTCGGGTTCGGTGTACATGAGCTCCCGCCCGACTTCACTCTCGAGGCAGCTGACTGCCTATCGCTCTATGAAGCCCTGTCTGCTCATCCCTCTCCGGATACCTCCAGTGACCTACACACACTCGAACCTGTGCGCTTCTTTGCAGGTGACGGCACTAGCCGTCTGTTGAGACAGAAGGACATCCTGCAGTACGAAAATCACCTGAAGACGCTTCTTGACAAGCTCATAGCATCAGAAGACCGACACGGCAACCAATCGGTTCTGAACAATGTCATCGACCGGCTGAATGACTCTGTGGTGCGAAATGTAGATCACTACACGATACCGGATCGAGCATCTTTCATGAAGAACCTCATTCACCTTCTCTCAGACCTGCATGTGACTGGCGATCTGGTACGCCCTCTTCTCGGTCCGAAGGCTGCTTTGATGACCAAGGCTAACGTTCACCATCGTGGCAGCCTGCGATCTTGTTCAACTTCGATCGCAAGACGTGCGAACAGATGTGTCAACAGCTGCTCGAGGATCTGACCGCTGCTGAGAATGAATGGAAGGAAAGCAGTACCGAGTGGCAACGCAAGATTGCTCGATGGGAGCTTTGGAAAAGTCAGGCCGCACTGCGTGCAAGGCAAACGGAAAAGCTAGCTCGCAGGAAGAAACCCGATGACAAGGAGAACGACGCCATGCAGTCGGAGGGTGCGAGTTGGGAAAGCTCGTTCGATCCCAGAGACCCATTGCCTCAGTTTTCCTTCGGAGATAGGACGTCCGCGTACTCGAAAGCCGACCTAGATGTAGAGATTTCAGCGTTGCACAGATGGTCGTCTGTCCCCCAATGGGCATTGGACGCATTGCGCAGAGGCGTCGGTGTCCATCACTCTGGCATGAACAAACGCTATCGATCGCTGCTCGAAGGGTAAGTGCGACTACTCAAACGCGGATGAGACAGTATTAACGCTAGCACCACTGGCAGTTTGTTTCGACTAGGGGCTGTTCGAGTTGTCATCGCTACCGGTATGCAATCGTTCAATGAGTATTCGCATTGCTAGCTCACGTGATGTCCTTCATGAAAGGAACGCTCGCCCTGGGCATCAACGCTCCCGCAAGGACCTCCGTCTTTTGTGGTGACTCGCCGTTCTTGACTGCACTCATGGTGCGTCATTCTGTTCGTTGACGGTATGGATACAAATTCTGAGACAACTACTCTTAGTTCCGTCAATGCTCCGGTAGAGGTGAATGATCCGAGTAAACGGGGTGATCATATCGTGATGAGCTAACGGTATCCACTAGCTGGACGACGAGGCTTCGACCTGCTTGGAAAGGTCGTATTCTACGGCCTCTCGATAGACAGGTGTCAGCGCCTGGTCCTGTCCAGGCTGCCATCTCTCGGGGGAAACTTCCCCTTGACTTCGACGATGGTCCTGCGGCTCTTCAATCTCCTTCAAGGATCCGAGTATGCGCCATTCGCTGTGCAGGCCACTACGAGCATCCTCACGCTGCCCCATGTCGGCTACACATCTGACGTGGGCACCGAAGAAGTGGCCCATTTCATGCGATTCAGCATTGACTACCTGCGCCGAGCGGGTCTACTGGATGCCCAGGGTAATCCCATCAACCTGTTCGGGATCGCTTCACATCTATACTATACGGAGCCCGGGAATCTCGCCTTAGTCGCACTATTCCGCCACGGTGTCATGCATCGAATCTGCTGCCAAAGTGATCAGTTCTCCGCAAAACGGGAATTATTGGTTGTGCTATGCCATCTCTTTGGCCGTCGATATCTCCCCAGAGTCTACGGCACTATTGAGAACATCCAGCGGCTGATGAAGAAATCTCCGTCGATGGTTGCACTTCCACCTTTGCCCCGGGACGCGAGGCAGATCCTCGGTGCTCACGATTCGGACATACTCTCCACCTTCACCAGCTACGCAACAGCCTACGCTAGCCAGTACCGCGCTTCCCTGGGCCCCGACGCTGCGTTGCCGCTGAGCGGTAGCAACTATGTCTCCGGAGTATCGCGCTCTGGTGCTTCCCCTTTCATCGACAAACTCGTACGCTCCGCTATAAGACCAGTGGGCAGATCATCTTTCGTCGCAAACTCGGGGCACGGTGACCACTATGACACAGTAGAGGAGCTCTGTTGGACAAGCCGAGACGGTCTGCATCTGAATCAATTCGCCATACCGTCAATGCGCAACTTCACATCCTCATCCAACCGACAAAACGACGGCTACATGCTCAACGCCTACATCCTTGACTTCTACATCCACGGTCAACGCGCAGCCATCGAATCAGCGAATGGGATACGCGACAATGACATATGGTACTTGTTCGATGACTTCAACTTGACCCTGAAGTCCATCAGGACAGGTCTTCGTCAGCTCCTGGAGTCATCAGGTGAGGTTGTCAGCACTGGGGTGGATGATGAAGATGCACTTGCCGAGACAGATGCGGACCTGACAACGAAGTTCGACACAGCAGATGTCACGGAAGGCGAGGTCGGCGAGGCCATGGAGAGTATCGGAGGAGCTAATGATGATGACGACGACGATTCGGATGCTGGACTGACCCGTCCAGTAGGAGTGTCCGACGAGGACTGGGCTGTTTACAAGCTCATTGACGCGGTGACAACGGAGTTTGAGGAGAAGTTCCGTGCGATATGGGCATAATAGGTTCGTCGCAACGACGTCGAAGTGCAAGTAGATACCATTCACGTTGTGGGACGATATACATGTACGTGGGAGTTACGACAAGAACATGGCATGCACAACATTCTAAAGTCCCGAGAATGCAGTTTGAAGTGTTGATTCCCGCTGTGCGGAGAAAACCTTGCTAGTCCCAGGCGCAGGGACCGCATCTGGCGCCCTGCCAATATACGAGACACGGTCGAGGCGGTCAATACGCTGAAGGACGGTATTGAGCCGCTCTGATACGTGAGACCACGCGCCCTGGTTCCTCGGCTCCTCTTGTACCCAGACGAACTTGCTTGCTTGCTTGTACTGACTGAGAACGTGCGCAAGGTGAGCAAAGGGGAATGGGGACAATTCTTCTATCCGGACGAGAGCGACGTTGTCCAACTGCAACCTCTGGCGCTCCGCTGCAAGTTCATAGTAGAGTTTGCCACTCAAGCATAGCACGCGTTCGACCTTTGACTTATCGACAGTGGCGTCATCGAGTACCGGCTGGAACCGTGTGTTGGCCTCCAGATCATACAGCGATGAGGAGGCAGCCTGGAGACCGTGAGACAGGAAATCGTGTAGGCTTTGGACGAAACGTACCGAGAGGCGAAGCAATCCCTTAGGGGAGGCAACAACGAGGGGCTTTCTGTAGTTTCGCCTCATTTGTCTTCTCAGCAGATGGAAGTATTGCGCGGGAGTTGTGGGGAAGACGACATGCATGTTCACGTTAGCCGGCCTGTCGCTGAAGTCGTAGGCGTCGTTTGTCAACTGCAGCTGCTGTTCAACATGCACTATTCGAAGTGTTAGGAGCAGAGGGCCTACCTGCAACATTCTCTCCAACCGCGAAGACGAATGCTCTGGGCCTGCGCCGTCAAGACTGATCGCAACGTATGGAATTCCCAACAGGGGAAGGATCATTCTGTCAGTCAAGGGGCATACTAGACCGCTTGCGAGCCCCGTGAGGAGACACGTACCCATGAGGAAGGAGAAGAGTGATAGCGCTTTGTCTCAGCCACTTTGCTGTGTGCTCACGTCAGTCTAGATGGGGCAAGATGAGAACCAATTCCTTGCGTACTCTCCGCTGACGCAATGAAGGTGTCGATGATAACCTAGCCGGACACCATGAGCGCAGTCAGCAGGGAAAGGACTAGGGTTCCTTCACTTGAGCACCGTTAAAGAAATCGCCAAACTAAGGAGCGATAAGTCGGCGAATGTGACTCATGAAAGACTGCACCTACCTGTGCTTCCCAGATAGGCAGGACGTCAGGTCGTTCCCAGCTAACCCCGTATTCAAACTGCGAGATATTCACATTGAGGTGATCAGAGACCAGAGTAGCGCACGAGGACTCACGCCTAGCACCGCAAGCTCACTGAGCGAGCCTGGTGCACATACAGTCAACATCTAGTGCATCATGTTTGGACCAGTATGTTGACTTACTGTTCGCAAGTTCGAGTTTGCCTTCGCATCCGAGCTGAGCGTTGAGAGGAACAATAATGTCTTCTGTCCGTTGGTTGACGAGCATAGCATGCCTGCACAAATATTGATTGTTTCAGTCGTCGAGCAAGATGCTCTTAGATATTGACCCACCGCTGACTGAACGTTCCTCGTCCCACGTCTTGTCCAGAGATCCGCACGTCACAGCCATCTAGCATGAGGGTTCCGAAAGCCATTGCCTATGAGGTGTTATGTGAGCGTATCGCTTGTGCGAAGAGACAGCATACCTCAGCAGTCGCCCAATCGATCCCGGAGCCTTTCTCCAAGGCGCGGAGGCGACTGTTTACATGCCGTTGTAACCGAGGATGTATCTCCTAGACTCATCGCGTGAAACTCAGGGACCTGAGAGAGCCGCGGCCACTCAGCAGAACGTACGAAGCCATCCGGTACCGTGACACTAGCACGTCCGACGCGGAGCAAAGTTTCACGATCCACCCCGGTCTCCGGATCGCAAAGAGCATCTGAGTTCGCCGGCCAGACCATCCCGCCCCACGAACCCTTGAACATCACTGCGTCTGCCTTCACAGGCGCGCGCGACTCGGCAGCCTCGAGCTCCGACGTGAGAAATGACTTGTACGATGTGCGGGCGGCGGTGGCAGCTTCCTCTGTCAAGACGTTTTCGGACTACGGATGCGCCGGTCAGCAACACAGAGGTGCGGGACAAATGTATGGACGCACGATGAGTTGCTTTTCGTACAGCGCCGGGACGGAGCTCCTCGAACGGATCTTCTCATACATGAGGGGTTGGGTGAAGGCCGGCTCGTCCAGCTCGTTATGTCCCCTATGCAGATAGTCAACGAAGTTCCAGCACGGAAATCCGGGGATCTATACCAGCGGCGGTATACAAGCAAGTCTACTATGATGTCCTGCGCCATAGCGGACCCGATCAGTCCGACGAGAAATTGCGGCAGACAAATGCTTACTTTGCGGAAGTGGTTCCTGTACTTGAAGGCGACGTCCACAGCCCGAGCCACATCTGTACTCAGAGCCAGCATGATACAACTAGCACCACGCGAACAAAGAGCGCAGCTCACCCTCGGGATAGTCTCCGTTGACATGAAGCACCGGCGCGTTAATCATTTTGCCAATATCCGAAGAGTACAGTCCTGAATGTGCGCTGGATGCAGGTGTCGTGTAACCGATGCTGTTAAATGTCAGCCCCTCGGGTCGTCGATACGGTCGAAGACTGCTACCTGTTACTGTAGGCGACAAACCTATTAGTACGACACTTTCCAGTCAGTGAGATTGCTTACTTGACCACGATGTGAACAGTGCCTCCGACGGTGTAGTGCGGCAGATTGCCTAGCACATTCACTCAGTAACGAAGAGTCTTCACGGAGATGTTGCACACTTAGGCCCAATCCCTCCATAACCACGCCTTGTCCCGTAAAGCTTGCGTCGCCGTGCAATTGTACGCACATCACCTTGTCTCCCGGGAAGCATTCGTCGAGCGGAGTTCCCGTGCGGACAAGCTGCTTGAGTAGCGAGAACTGCTTCGCACGTGTTTTCCCCAGGGCGACAGGATTGACAGCCTCTGTCGGACGTTCAGAACGATGTCTCCCCGTTGCGACAAAGCTGTACGTACCGAGATGGGACGGGTTAGGCAGGAGTGATACGTGCAGAGGGGCATTTGCGCCATCGTATTCGAGGTTGGGGGAGGCGACTGTGGTAATAGTTTCTCAATGAACCGTTCTGCCTGTGCGGTGGCACAGGTACTTACCTAGATGGCTGATCACGTCACCGGAAGCACTGATACCCTCCGGAACCTCTGAACCGCCTTTGATCTTATGGAAGAGAGCGGCAGGAGAGAACTGCAGCAGGTCCGTCAACAAGTTCAATCTACCTCTATGGGGCATGCCGAGAACAATATTCTCAACACCGGCTTGGCATCCCAGTTAGCTTTGCGCGCGAGATTCAAACAGTTTGCCACATACCCCACGCCGCGGAGGCGAACAGCGCGTCGAGCGCGGGCAGCATCGACTCCCCGCCTTCCAAGCCATAGCGCTTGAGATTCGGGAACTTGAGCTGCAAGAACTGATCGAACACCTCACTGCGCACGAGCAGCTCGTGTATCCGTTTCTTCTGCTTCAAATTGAGCACAGCCTGGGTGGGCACCTGCGACTCGAGCATGTGCGAGAACCACAGGCGCTCGTTCTTCGATGGGGAATGCATGTACTCGTACGCGATGCGGCCGACGTATATCGCGCGCAGGTGCTGCGTAATGTCGCCGAGTGTCCACTCTTCCGTGATATCCGCTGCAGACCCGACTGGGCGCGTCCAGATGATGCCGTTCACGTCGTACTTCTGCGCGTCGTCGGCGAGTCCGTAACGTCGCGGGTTGAGCGCGGCGACTTCTTCCCGTTGGAGGAGGTCGAGCGGGTCGATGCGCGCTGCGCGGTGGCCGTGCGTGCGCAGCGAGTCGACATAGCGGAGAAGCGGTGCGTTCACTGTGCGGTTCTGAAGCTGTTTGGGGCTGTCTGGAGATCATGTGGGTCAGCACAGTGTAGACTTCACCAAGATGATGTAACGAGCATATTTGAGTCACTGTGGCCGACCTCTCGAGATACGATACACCACTGACACTGGGTAAGCCATACTACTGAGGGGCTATGGTGGCCTTGCAAGTTGCGACAATCAATGTCCGGGCCGCTCATATGTTGGCGTGTCCCTTTTGCTGAGGCTCCACTGAACGCCATTCCGAAAGCCCGCAGCAGCTGACATCAGTGCATTCGTGATCTCACTGTGCCACGGCGGAGCTGATTGGATTCTAGGGTGACATACCAACTCACAATCAGGCATGTCGAACCGGCGAGGTTCGCGGTATCCATACGACTTGTCATGGTACTGCCGGCGAAGGAGAACCCATCGTTCGGCTCGGCCGCATGCTCTAGCGACCAGTTAGCCTTCCTCAATGTATGAGAGATAAGTGAGTCACCTCAAGGGCATCTCCTTGCACCCTAGCAGATAGGTGAGAGTCGCGGACTGGCACGTTTGTCGACGTCGCTGTGCAGTTACGCGCTCTAGCTCTGGCCGGATCATACTGTATACTTACACCTTGTGACCAAGGAAGTGATACGCGACGCGCGAGTTGCCGTGTTCCGCTGACTCGAACTCAACCGTCCTAAGTTAGGAGCCTACTATTGCACTACTCTTTCCGGCCCCCCTAAGCGCTTCACTGGCAATGATGCTCTCAATTCCCTCCCAAGGAAATTCATGAAGTGACTTTCGATGATTTGCATTCGATTGGTCTAAATTCCGAGGCTCTTCCGTTACATGGTCAGCTCAATATCCGACGAGAGGCTGAACAGTTGCATTACACGACTGTTGGTCGCCCGGTACTGACGCCAATTCTCAGATAGTGGGACAGTATGCGTATGCCGGCACCTGCAGCTGTGGTCCGACGCGCGCTGGAAGGTGGCGTTAGGGGGACAGTGGCGTCTTCGTCGGAGCCTGAATCGCGGCAATGCCGCATCCTATGACCAGATCTCTACAATTCGACCGCCGAGGGGATTCAGGGGAACCACAATCCGGGGTCGTCATGGCTGGAGGTACTGAGTCGCAGTGAGATGAGTTTCACTAAGCGTATTCAGTTTGCAAGGCTTAATACTTACTGATGTACTATTCCAACGAGCCAGTGGTGATGCCATCCCGACGGCCGCGGCCCTCTGAAAACCACGCAACTGCGCACGCACTGCGAAATCCCAGAACCCCCAGAACCCCTTGTCCATTGACGTACTGACGAGGAGTAAACTACTTATTATTGACTTCGCACAACTTGGCGCTGTCTGAACTCACACAAGGCTAGTACACGCCGTACACACGCACTGGCTGCGCACGTCGTGCAGCGGAACACCTCGGATGGCTAAATTACCCCAAACGCCCTGCAATGGTAAGTTACTGCATACATACCTATCATAGTACTGGGCAAATGTTCGGCCAGTCGGCATGGACGTACACTTACTACGTATCAGGAATGTAGAGCGCGCTTGATATGTACCGCCTCGGCAATGACAGGAGCGCTCGGCTGGTTGGTGCCCTTAATGGTCGCCCGTTTGGGCTGCCGAGCGAGCCTCGGGGCGACTGACGGCGGGCGCACTCGCTGAGGGAGCTTCGCTGTTGGTTGACATGGCGCAGTCGGTACCGAAGTACCACCGCCTTGATCAAGGCTGCGCGCGCATGTGCCACTAGCAGATCCACCCTTTTGACAGATACCAAGCACTTTGGTGCGAGGCGGGGCCACGCGAATGCTAGGTCTAGGGTGGTATAAAGCCTATTGTGACGCACGCCTCACAGACGTCATCCCCCCACGTACTACCCCGCCAACATGATCAAGGAAGGTACCATCACCAACGACAGCGTCACCGCGTTCGACGCACCTGCGTCGTCCGCGGGCTACGGCAAGCGTGATGTCCGTCGACACTCCCCTGACGGCTTCGATGAGAAGCACAACATAGGATACCTTCCTAGCAGCCCTGTGCCAGCACACAAGAGTTTCTTCACAACTCCCGACCCTCGATTGGTCGACCGGCCGTTCTTCGTCACAATCGGAGAGGGAGGCCTCCTGCAGGCATTGCACAAGCTGGACGAGCAGCTCAGGCAGACTGGACGCAGTCACATTGTGTCGAAGAAGGTGAGTAGTGTTCATATTGGCTGTGGCGCTCAGTCGTGACGTCTTGTAGCGGCCGACGGACTGGATAGGCAAGGAAGTCACACCAGGACAGATTGGCATGGTCAACCATGGTGGTCTTCCAAGTATCCTCACTATCCCGGGTCGATATCCCGGCATGCCCCTCCGCAACTGGTGGGCTCGCAGCTGGGCTGGCACCAAAGGCCGTACGCAAACTAACTAGCCCTCTTTTTACGCGCTAGCTCACGTGCTTGTCTAGTGTCCGACACAGTTGTCGAGTTCAAAGGTCTGACTATCGTGCAGGTGTCTCAGAACCAAGTATGACGCTCCGCAGAGCAATGTGTTCTCAGTGGGCTGATAACTCCTCTTCTCAGGCTGCAGTTGTATCCGACCCACAGGTTCGTACGCTCGATCAGCGCCGGGGCGAGAATGCGATCTGACTCGTGCAACAGAACCAAGTCTTCGTCATCAAGAACGCGGGCTTCGTCGCATACGCCGTCGAGGGTGCCTACAGGGTGCTCGCGATCGTCGACCAGACGCACTTGGCCACAGTAGTGAAAGACAACGTCACCCACAACGTCCTCGGATGGTCTGTAGCCTTCAGGGTGACCACACAATCGCATGCTAACGCGCGTCCCGCCTTCCCAGGGTGCACGAAGTCACTATGCAGAGCAGCTTGCGCGACGGTGACCGGCGAGACTATGTCGTAGCACTCTTGTATGTCTCTCACCGAGACGTTACTTACACGCGCATCCTGACGCGATCATTTGCATAGCTTGAATATCCCCGCGAACAACTGCGCGATCCTGCAAAAGGGAGACGACATGGAGCAGCTCTCCGCCGGGCAGCACTACATCACGAATCCGAACGTCACTCTGCGGGGCTTGTTCACGCTCGGCGAGAACCAGATCGAGATGCCGACAAAGGACATGTACGTGCACGGTTCAGCGTCCTCCGGTGCGGGACTCATCACGTTGCTTTCAGTTTCACGCGAGATCAAGTCCCAGTCGCGCTGACCATATATCTGAAGTGGTGAGCTCGAATGATAGACGGTGCTGTGAGCTCGGCTGACGGGCGGCGATAGGCAGTTGACAGAACCGTTGAAGGTGATCGCAAGACCACTGTTATATACCATACGAGTGCTCATCAATGTGTGACGCAGCTGACCACGCATGGCTACAACACACCTTACGATGCACTTCGGTTCGTTCCTACATTTGTGTTTCCATCACCGATGTCTCACGCTTCACATTAGGGACAAGTGCCAGTCGATCCTGACGCAGATCGTTGCCCACCGTAAGCATGCAAGCGACTATGAGGCCGAATGCAGCGTGATTGACTGAATCCTGGACATCTAGTGGACTACAGTTCTATGGTGAAGCAACGCTCGCTGGGTCCCGACAACCTGGACGACGGCACAGATCCGAACGGCGCGTTCTTGGACGCGTTGCGGACCCGCGCCATGGATGATCTACACCTTGCTGCGCTTGACTATGGCATCGTGCTACGGGACCTCGGTAGGTTCTATCCGCCGGTCTAGCGAAGTGTTGGCTCACATGTGATATGACAGCTGTCATTGACCGACAGTTCAAGGGCGAGATCGCATCTACGATGGACAAGCTCACGACGCGCGCTCTCCAGGCTCAAGTCGAGGCCGCTGTAAGTTTGAGCTAGTAGCAACGGAAGTGCACGAATACTAACCATACTGCAGAACGTCGACCGGGAGAACAGCAACAAGATCAAGCAGGAGGAAGGCGCGCTCGCCGTCGCGCGTATCAAGGCGCAAGCGCAGAACGTGAGTCCTTCCGCCCCGACGCGGAGCGGAGCGTAGCCATGCTGACGTTCGGTGTCTCAGACGACGTCAGACTCGCAGGCGTACAGCGTGGTCGCCGCCGCAAAGGCCGAGGCGCAGAGGGTGCAGATCGAGGCCGAGGCGCAGGCGCAAGCGACGCGTCTCGCTGCGCAGGCCGAGGCAGAAGCTATCCGCATCCGCGCGATCGCCGACACGGACGTGCGCGACCAGTTCGCGCGCGAGATGGAGATGCGCAGGGTGGAGGTCTCCCGCGTGCAGGCGTTCGGCGCCAACACGGTGTTCGTGCCCACGGAGGGCATCGGCGCGCAGATGGGTGGCGCACTGGCGACGGGGCTGGCTACTGGCATGGGCGTGGAGGCGCGCAAGTAAGGGGGGATTGTCGAGTGTCCTTCACCTTTTTTTCCTACACCACTGGAGGAACCCAATCATCATAGTACGTCTTAACCTCTCATAATTTCCCTCGTAATTATTGCACCCTGATTCCTCGCGTCTTGATTGTGTGCTATACCATGTACTGCTACCTCAAGCTTACACTCATTACCCTGTGTATCTTTACTCCTTGTTACCCTCGCTCAGATATCCCCTATTTATGGTGGCGCTCATACTGTAATCGTTGTATACGTATATTCACGCGTAGTCAATGGCAATGAAACACTGTCAACTCACGACAAACATGATACCAGGGGCACCACTCGCATCTCGGTCTCCGCAAACCTTCAGTTCAGCACTTTCGTTGACTTTTTGACAGAACTTACCTTTCAGTCCAGCATGGTCTTATTACTGTAGTATTTCGACCATAGGTTCGGTCACAGGTCACAGGCCCCTCTGAACTAGGCTTTCAGTTCATTCCGATATGCTAAATATCGGATATTATCTGTCGTGGGGCCCTCTTGCTTTGTCATCCCTCCTTTAGGAAAGTTTTTCCGGCCAACGCGATCCTTAGTCACGTGTGTAAGACGCCGATGCTTCGCCCGGCAAGTCCGATATGCAGCTGTTTTCCTCACACATCCGACATCATTGTGCGGCGAATACGTCTAGGGCGGACATCCTATAGGCAATTGAAGCATGTCCACGCCGGCTCGCGGGAGATAACGCAAATTGTACACTGTCTATTTAGATCTTAATGCTGAACGTTAACGTCTGTTGTCTACTCTCAGTCCCGGTTGCAGCATGCCCACCACGTCGAGCATGAGGCTGATGCGATACGTAGTAGGCGTTCTGTCTTCTTCGGCAGGTGCACGCGAGACGCGCACTTCGATCATTACGAGGTCTGTCTCCCGAACGTTTGAGCACGCCCAGTGTGTCATGTGGGGGTGGATTCCTGTGATCGCGTTATAGCAGTCGGAGANTCGAGCATGAGGCTGATGCGATACGTAGTAGGCGTTCTGTCTTCTTCGGCAGGTGCACGCGAGACGCGCACTTCGATCATTACGAGGTCTGTCTCCCGAACGTTTGAGCACGCCCAGTGTGTCATGTGGGGGTGGATTCCTGTGATCGCGTTATAGCAGTCGGAGAAAGGTGATATCAAGGAGGAGAGGAGAGAAAGGTAAGACAGCTTTTGCCTGTACATGTGTCATACATCCATGAGGCTGTGCAGTAAATCTGTTACGTAACACTATAAACCGATGCGATGAGCCAATGGGAGTGTCCAACGAAAAATTTCTAAATCGGGGTGGATTGGTAAGCGGTTCTCCAGACAGAGAGGATAGAATCCGATATACTAGTCCTACTCAATTAGAACTTATTTCTTCAACTTATTTCTGCCCGCCACCGTCGCTCATATGATCGCCTTTGATATGTGATGTCATGGGTGATGCCGAGCCGTCCCGTCCTCTAGACATACAGTAGTTAATGTCGGAAAATGCAGCAGCTGAGTTTGAACTCAAGTGGCTACGGATCGAGTACGTCGCACACGACCGATGCGATTGTTCTGAGCATTGGTCTCTCCACTGCCGTTGTGAGTGTGCATCGGTGCATCGAGGGGACCACTGGCACATGCCTAGTACCGTCGACGACCGCAGTATGCTGCCACATCTGTCGACTGTGCCCAATGCTCTGGACCATGATTCCCCGCGAAGTTGTGGTTATGCTCATTGCTGGCCTACACCGGTTGCGAAAGCGAGTTCAAGTTGGCTGTCGAACGGGCCAGGTGCAAAGTCCTCAAGTCCGGCCTGAGGCTGCGATGGCAGTAAGGCTGGTGGCTCGGGGTGGAAGGCCAACATTCCTGGATCATAGGCATCGGGTGGAGGAAGAAAGGGGCCGTCGTACGGCGGGTACCCGTACGACGGCATTCGGGCGTGGTTGGGTAACGTTACTGCAGACGCGCGTACGCGCGCACGCCTTCTCCGGTCAGCCACATTTTCAAAGTCCGTCCCAACCCTACTGTAGGTCTTACTTGGGTCTTACAGCACTCACGCGTTGCTTGCGTTGGCTCGGCGAACCTGGGGTGCAGTTCTCCCGGTGATCGATACACTGCCATCCATCATTGACGGTGGCGAGCAGAAATAAGTTGAAGAAATAAGTTCTAATTGAGTAGGACTACTATCACGGACCGGTCAGTCGGCAGACCCTAGAAGTCGGCACCCCGCTGCCTCTCTAGCCACAGGCGACGCCTTGCTTCCGTTCGACTTGGACGTGAGTTGTGAGGTCGCTGCACACCTTTGAGTACCACTTGCACGGCAGGATGCCCACTGTAGAGCGAGATTGACATTCGGGCAAATGTCACGCCCTTCAGCCACTGGCCGAAGCTTGCCGTAGCGGGGTTTGAATCCGGTGAGGGACCAGTGAGAAGGCTCGCACAACGGGCAGCGTTTTGGACACAGAAATATATCCCAATCTACGCCAGAGGCTCAAAATTGGTACCTTGGTACATGACCATGCATTAACTGTCATGGAACCCCAGCTTTCGTCAAATGGTTCGTGGCGTGGTTGTCGAAACAAACTATCAGCACAACCTACTATGAGCCCCGTGCAGCTACCATTCGGTCTTAGCGCTTTCCAGGTCTAGGTGCTTATACCAGATATGAATCAAGGAACAGTTAAAATGCGCCTGCCCGACATGATGCATGAAGTCCTGCTACTCTGGATCACCCCACACTAAGGGCGGTGGGCCATATTTGGTAGGGCGGACCGCGAAACAAGGCGTGCGAACTGTGTGACGCTGGCGTGACTGCCGACTTCTAGGGCCTGCCGACTGACCGGTCCGTGATAGTATGCATATCGGAATCATCCAGTCCTGCGCGTGTCTTTGTTTGATTGTTATCAGTCGTTTTCTCTGCTCATTCTGTCTCTTTCCTACTTACTCTTTCATGTCGACCCCCTATCCATATCACCATAGCATCCACTCGTTTGATCAGTCCCTACACAAAATATCGGATATTATCTCTCATAGGAATCTCTTGCTTTGTCATCATTTGGAAAGTCCTTCCCGCCAATATGCACATTTGTCATCATTCGTTCCAGTGTACCGTACGTCTTGCCTACGCGGACCCGAAACGCCCGGGCGGCGAAGCCGCCGCGGGCGTGAGGGTCCGCATATCTCAGTTCCAGTATTTCTTTTTCTGTACATGCAATTGTGGCCATGGACAACCCTCACTCGTCACTCCATCAGAGTAAGTAACACACATGGGGCTTGTGCCACTATTATTCAGTATTGCACAGTGCTAGTGAGCTCCCAGAGGCTGAAGCATATCGGATCTGCCGGGCGTAGCATCGGCGTTTTACACACGTTGGTCACGGTCACAGTGGTTCTGAAGAGGCCTGATTCTGCGTTTTGGGCGCTGTTCTGGGCCCTGCGAGCGCTAAAATACCATAAACAGTAAGTTCTTAGGGTCACACGTGCCCATGAACTAGGGTTTCAGTCCAGCTCATGGTCACAGGTCACACCCGGTGAACCTATGGTCGAAATACTACAGTATGTGCTTCAACTTCATTAATCTCCAGAATCCATATGTGCATGCAATGTTCAGATTTTGCGCCTTCAACGAGCTCGGAGGCCGTCATGTAACAGCGCTTTTCTCAAAGTCGAACTGCGTGTGTTGCCCTCGCCTGTAAGTTTGATAACACTTTGTGGTCCACGATGATGAATTCCACTAGCTTGGAAGCAGCTAAATAAGGAAATCAATGTATTGGCAATGCATTGCTTGTCTTCCTCCACCACCGATCCACTCCCATGCCTTTGACCCGCTACCCAAACACTCCCGAATAACCCATCACCATTGTCAAAGACAAGGATGTCCGGCGCTGTGCTGCTGCGCCTCAAAGGATTAGTACCGAAGAACAGCCAAATGCGGATTGCCGCCTTCAGACAGCACGCTACCTAGCCTCGTGTCCGATTATCATCATACCTCGACCCCCACCTCCCCGCCATCTCGCACACAACAATGGCCGACTACTCTGACATGCCGCCTCTCGTCGAGGCACAGTCGGAGGCCGGGCAGTCGGGAATCTATCGCACATACGCGGGTGGGACGCCGTACGTCTTTCCCGCCGCCCCGCCGACCGCCACCTCCGCGACTACTTCCGCAACGAGCACACCCTGGTCCGGGCCAAACCAGCTGGGCTGGTCGCCCTATGGACCTCCCCCCATGATGGCGCCGTGGCCGCCGCAGGCAGGGCCGCCCTGGTCCGCACCACCGCACGGTGCATTCATGACGACGCCCGGCATCCCTTTCCCTGCTCTCGCAAATCCAGCGATGCCCATGTCCAACCCCGCTGACGGCTGGCCGCCGCAGCCGGAAGACCGCGACCAAGACTGGGTGCGGGTGTCGGGCTACTTCAACGGCAAGGAGGACAACGCCGAGGGCTGGCCGCCTAGCGGACACACCGGCTCCCGCCCGCTCACGCCGTTTTCGTCAAGTACGAGTAGTCCGTCGTCAATGAACAGTAATATCTCGCGCTCGCGGAGCCTCCGTTCAGTGCACGACGAGAGCGTGAAGCGACCACCCCGCGAATGGAGAGCAGACTTCTCCATGGCACGGTCAATCGGGCTAAGTGCGTCGTTGGGCTCAATGTTCACGAAAGCACGTTCGCCATCAATATCCTCGAGCTGTGAGTACACTACTTCCTACGCAACGTTGTCCTGTGCTTATGACACTCGAGTAGTCCTTGACTCTCCGAGAGCCTCGAAGCTTAACTCCTACATTCGCTACTCCGCTGTTTCGTCTCCCATGTTCCTCGACCTGCGGAAGAACCCGTCGACATTACGCTTCCGCGAGCTAGACCGTGACGTAAATCCCTGGGACCTCACGCGGTTCGCGTGCGAACCCCCGGTAGCCTCGATGCGGCTCTACAACGTCCACTTCCCCTGGCACATCGACGTCGAGAGCTCGAACCCCGCTGGGGTAACCCTCCACGATCTGTTCAGCGCGATCTGGCTCTCGATGATGACGCCGATTTCTCAGGCAGACTGGTGGAACAACGAGATGGACGAGATAACGCGCGAGCGAATCTCGCGCGCCTGGGCTGAGAGGTGTGCGGACGAGGAGGAGCGCCAGAAGGGTGTCAGGAGGGTCGACTTTCTCATGGACCGGTGCATCCTACACGGGCTCGAGAAGGGCAAGGACGGCATGTGGGAGCTGAAGGTCAAGAGGCAGTGAGCCGTTCCTGTCGTACGCTTGTCTAGACCCTATCTTGGTTATGCTGAATTCCGGATCTCTTCATCTACTCACGTATGACCCCCACTCTCGGTATTTATGTTCATGTATCCGCAACTCAACCTCACGATGTACAAACCACGAATGTGTTGTTTTCTAGGCTATCCGGTTTATTCTGTGTCGGGCCCTCGCCGCATGTGTATGGTTCTATAGTGTAGAGTCCTATAGCTATTACCTATCTGGCATTCCTCATTCGAGTCTGCTCCATGTCATACGCTACCTATTCTCTATCCTGCTCATATGTAGATGCGCGTAGTCGACGTGTCAACCCACCATATTTGCAAAAGAACTGGGATCTCTCCAACACTGCTAGATTCCTTAGGTACGTCGTCCAAGGTCCTTCCGCGCCGCCTGCGTCAGAACCACAGGGCTTCACAACACTCGATCGACATCCCGATTGCTGGGCCTGGTTGGCTGTCCCAACCGTGTCGGGGGCTTCTTGAAGAGAACTCAGGATCTGCGACGACGAAATGCGGCATGCTGCGGTGCAAGGGCTGCCACCGACCGACGATCGTACGCAGTGCCTATCAGCACGGATGCATGAAGCAACTGCGCCTGCGACATTTGGGGCATACTGCTTGGAAAAGGGATTTGATAAGCAGTGGGAGGATTATGCACGACGGATTCCCTACACTGGTACAACCTGGTACAACCCATATCATTCCTATGGTAGCAGCACAATCGGCTTGAGATATTTTATATATGTGTGGAGCCATGCTTCTTCCATCGAATTGAGGCGCATGTAGGCGACGATGGAACAGCACCGAGCAAGAAGATGGGTAACGTCCAAGAACGGTCGAGGAGCGCACGAGCGCCTGTCGTCCAGCGTCCGTAGCCACGTGTGAGATCCCACGCTCTGACGACACCAGCTCGCGCCCACAGCACGGCCACAGACAGCACACCCACTTAGCCGAAACGTCCACCCTCCTTCCACGCGTTTTCTATCAACCTGTACATTAAAATCTATCCGGGACCCGCAGATCCTCTGACTTGGACCGATGGGTCTTTTTTCACGTTGGTTCGGCAAGGTCTGTCCCCTTTCATGACCCTCCAACGCGGGACTGAGGCATCGAACTAACACCCCATGTTGCACAGTCGAAACCAGAAGACTACGAGCAGGTGCTCGCCTTGCTGGCTAATGACATCGCAAAGAGGCAACAGTCACTCTCTGAGATTCGTCTTCGCGAGCGCCGCTCGACACTCCTCTTCTCGGTGTATGCGCTTGCCCTGTGGGGCTTGTGGGTAAGCCTCTGGTACGCGGACTACCTCCCCAACGTCAGCACCCTTTTACCTGGCGTCGCGGGACATGCACGAGGGAGCAGATGGGAGAGGACCGCCAAGAGTGTGCCGGTGTTTGTGGGGCCTATCGTGTGAGTCGTGTGTTGTGTCTCGCATGTTCGCCCTGCTCAAGGTTGGTTGAAAGGATTCTGTTCATGAGGAGGATTGTGCAGATTTGGTACGCGAAAGCGGGCGATGCGGAAGGTACGTGTCATTGCTCCTATTCTTGCGTGTCAGCGGTCGTGGTGCGCTCTGTCCGATTATCGACATATCTCATCACGTCCTGGCGTGTTCCTCGCATTGTCTTCTTTGCACCACACTGAAATCGGCATTGCTTTTGTTATGATGACCTTGTGCCCAGGCGTACCTTTTGTCTACATGCGACTAACCCTAACCTTACATTTACACAGAGAAAGCCCTCATCGCTCTCCGCAAACAGCAACGCGAAAAGGTCGAGGAAATTAAGAACAAGACAAACTACTACTCCACTCGCAATCTAATTGAACGATATGATGATGGCCCGCGACCTAGCACTCCCGCGACGCCGCAAAGGCCGGTGACACCAAGGCAGCCGCCCCAGCCGCAGACCCCTGCACACCCTGTACAACATCATATCCCGCAAACCCCTGCGCCGGCACATATGTCGCCGAGTTTGCAGCAGCAGCTTTCCCGTATGTTGTCGTCGTCGTTGGCTCGTCTGGTCCACAATTGACAGTGGTTCTATATATAGCCTCACCGCTGCGTCCAATGCCGCCTCCGCGCAAGCAGTGGTTCGACAAGCTCGCAGACGCGATCCTCGGCGACGACGGCGATGGCACGGTCGGCGCCGCGGCGTCGCGCTACGCACTCATCTGCCAGAAATGCTTCGCTCACAACGGGCTCGTCAAGGAGAGCATGTGGGAGGATGCTCGTGCGTTCTCTCTCTTTGCCGCTCTGTTCACGTGACACTAACGAGCTCGTCGACAGAGTATGTTTGTCCCAAGTGCGGGCACTTCAATCCGTCCGCGCGGTCCGTGCGCGAGGCGCGGTCTAAGTCGGGCTCGCCTGATGCACATGCTCGCTCGTTGGTATCTCCGCCTAATATGACGTTGTCGCCGACACAGCAACAGCAGCCGATGGCGGCTTTGCACGCGGGACCGAACGGTGCTGCGAGCTCGGGCGCGCATTTCGCGCCGAATGGAGCGGCGAGACAGCGCCCCAGAGGCGACGACGCGGTGTTCCTGGACGAGGCGAGCGTGACCATGGATGTGGATTCATAGGGCACGTGCGGGTACGGTGGGATAGGTCGGGACTTGTCGGTATGTTCTGCGTTCTGTGTGTTCTCTGGTTTGTCTTGCCGAGTATGATTATTGAATTCGCCCGGCGTGTTGATATGGAAGGTCACCCCGGACCTGATTACTCAGTTCGGTCGGTGAAGGTGTGGGGTGAGTCACCACGCCGAGAATTGAATAACTTGCATATTGTGGTGCTAGTTCTGGATATTTGTGGCCGGCCCACAGGACTTCCGGTCAGAAGCCTGGTCGTGTGTTTGCTGACATCTCTACTGCCGTCGTCCGAGCGTACATTCTTGAGCACCGCCAAGCATGATCAGCGTTCTCGTCGTATGTTTGAATGTTATTGACGTCACGTCTTCAGGTCGCCTGCAACACCGAGCAGTAAGACGCTGCTTGATGTCTTACATGTTTACCATTATATTGCAGTGCAGTGTTCAATGGTCGGAAACAGTTGCCTACCAAGGCGTGTATATGGACGTGACCCGTTCAGTAACATTCAGTAGACCGCTTGGATTCATCCCGTCATCAATCAAGCTCAGAAATGGGTGCCGACCTCGGTCCAGAACCGAAGCCACTGACGGACTACTCAAGGGGGCAAAGCGATGTCGGCCGAACACATGGAGTTGCCAACAGGGTGCGAGCTGGCGACAAAGGCTCATCGGCGAAATCATCAACACCACCCGCGAGGCCACTCAAATCCGGACACCGGTACGTTTCCATGCATGGTGCCGATGGGTCCTTCTGTCTGACTTCTGTTTCACACGCCAACATATCCACAGGTCACCATCGTACATTACAATGTGCATTGCCCTTCTTCGTATGTACCTAACAAGTATTGACCTTTCCTCTCCGTGAGCTGCCCGATCCTCCCGAATTCCGTGCATAGCTTCTCCAGCGTCGTAGATCACACCACGAGAATCTGAACTGGAGATGTCCTATGGCATGACTTCCGCACAACCTTATGACCTGCCGGCGTTTCGCTACGCCGGCCAGGTATATATACAGAGTGGGACCAATGTTTATGTTCCACAGCAGAACTGTCCACGCTAACATACCATGGTTCTAGACAACGTTGAACTTCCTCCACTGGACGGATCCATCGGTTACGTTCTACCTGGCTTCGTTGACTTTCACGCCAAGTACAACCCGGACCGCCCCTTCTATGTCTTCCCGTATCCTAATCTTGAGTCTGACGAGCTCCGCACCACGTCGTACCTCGAGTTCGCGCAAGCCACCCACCGTGCTGCGCATCATTTCCGTCCCAACCGCGAGGGCCTCGAAGGCACCGTCGTCGCTCTCGTCCTCAGCGTCGACACGCTTTTGTACCATGCGGTTCTAGTCGGACTCATTCGCGCAGGTTGCGTGCCCTTCGCGATGTCGCCGCGCAACTCGGCACCGGCGATCGCGAGCATGATGGAGCACGCGCAATGCCACCATGTCATCTCGCAGGCCGCGTTCTCCGACCTCATGTCCAACGTTCGCGATGCCCTCCCACGCGGGTACGAGATGCGCGTTGACGAGCCACCGGACCTTACATTCATCTATCCTACTCTCGCACCATCCTCGACGGACGGCCCAGCCCGAGAGCCCACGCCCGAGCCATACCCGCCGCCAGCAGAGCAGCCCCCACTTACTTCCGTTGCCTTCTACCTTCATTCGTCTGGGTCGACAGGACACCCGAAGCCGGTTCCGCTGACGCACGAGTTCGTCCTGCAGTGGTCTTCTTGCGCCACGGTGTCTCACGGCCGAACTCATGGGATCCGCTGGGGAGTACATGCGCTCCCGCCGTTCCATACTATGGGAATAGCGGCACAACTACTTGCGCCGCTGGTAGCTGGACAGCCCAGTAGTCTGTTCCCGCCGCGTGCCATAGACGCTGCACCGCCGGTCGTCCCGACGCCTGAAAATACTATCGAGAACGCGAGGAAGACGGGATGTAATGCAATCTTCAGCGTGCCTACGTTCCTGGAGGTAAGGGTGGGGACGTCTTTTCTACAGGATCCCCTGACCTTCCTTGCAGACATGGGCACAAAGTGAAGGCGACATTGAGTACCTGAAGACGCTCAAGTATACTGTGCGTATCTGACACACTTGCACGAACTATTTCTGTCTCATCCCATATTACTAGCTCTATGCTGGTGGCCCTCTGTACAAGGCCACTGGTGACAAGCTGGTCGGTCGCGGGGTCCATCTCGTCGTAGGCTACGGTACTACAGAAGTTGGCACCATGGTCGCTGATTTTTCAGCGTATGATGTCGAGCAACTCAATCCTGCTATCAACCAAGTACCTGGGGACTGGGAATGGGTGACGATCGACCGTATATGTAAGCCCAGGTGGGTCGACCAGGGGGACGGGACGTATGAGCTCCAGTTACTTGTAAGTCATGAAAACGTCATGGCACCAGTCTTCGCACTGATCGGTCTCGCGTCTCATGCTAGGCATGCCCTACTCACCGACCAGCTGTCGAAAACCTGCAGCTCTCGAGCGGCGAACGAGGATATGCAACGTCTGATCTCTTTATCCCCCACCCTACCAGGCCGGGCCTATGGAAAATGTTAGTCATTTAGTCAGCCCTCCACATGGATCGAGTTGTGCTCATATACACTATCTAGTGTTGGGCGTAATGACGATGTTATCGTGCTTGGATCAGGTAGGCCAAATGTCCTGCTACCTGTATATCGATCAGTTCAACGTCCTTATTTCAGGGGAAAAGACGGTACCAGCACCTCTCGAAGGGCATATTGGCGCGCATCCGCTCGTAGACGGCGTACTTGCCTTCGGACGTGGTCATCAACAAATAGGCATCCTCGTGGAGCCAAAAGCAGGGTATGCTCCCGACCCTACTAATGCAGCGGTGGTTGCAGAATTCCGCAACACAATCTGGTGAGTCTACTAGCTTGCTATGGATGCATCCCGTGCAGTGCTGATAGGGCGCGGTAGGCTATGCGTAGAGGAAGCGAATCGCGCGGTTCCCGCATTCTCCCGTGTATTCAAGGAGATGATTCTCCTCACGGACCCGAGCCGACCGCTGCCGCGTGCAGGGAAGGGGACTGTGCAGCGGAAGAAGGCACTCGAGCTGTATGCGCAGGATATCGTGAATTTGTAAGCGCATAAGTTAACGATCTGCAGTGCGGTCATTAAAAGCTGTTTCCACAGGTACAAGACAGTGGAGGACAGCGTCAGTGCTCATGGAGTGGCTCCACCGATTTCTTGGGATGCGCAAGATGTACAAAGTTGGCTTTCAGAGCATGCTGCGAGTGTACATGGAGACAGAGCCGTAGATCCTGACCGGGATCTGTTTGAACAGGGATTTGATAGGTATGTCTACTCTCTTCTTCAACTCGTATGAACTTCCGACGTGAGGCTGAATTGGTACAACAGCTTGAGCGCTACATTCCTTCGCAACCGCATAATCGGCGCGCTACGCGGATCTCCCGACAGCTCCGTCAATGCTGTTGCTCAGCATATCTCACAGAACTTCGTCTTCCAACATCCAGTCTTGACGTCGCTCGCGAGAGCGGTGTCCAGATTGGTACGCTCCGGCGACTCTGCATTGCAGTCTCCCTCGCAAGAGATCGAAGAGCTAATCAAGCAGTACACGTCGGTCTTGCCAGAGCACGCTCAAGACACATGCGACGTCGACGGCCGCGAGAGGGTGGTGCTCGTCACTGGGACGACTGGGAACCTTGGCGCGCATGTACTTGCACTGCTCCTGCGCGACGAGCAGACGAAGCGAGTGCATGCGCTGAACCGGGGGAGCGGTCTCTTGCATCGCCAAAGGGCGGCTTTCAATGCTGCGCAGCTACCCATTGAGTTGTTAGACAACCCCAAGTTGGCGCTGCACTCCGTAGATTTTGCAAAGGACAACCTTAGTCTCTCGTACGAGGCTATTGACGAAGTGAGTTTCCCGCTACGTAGTCTTGGAGTCTTACCAACTCACCACTCCACATAGATTCGTAGGGAAGTTACGCACGTCGTGCATATCGCCTGGCGGGTCGACTTCAACCTTGCGCTGACGTCCTTCGAGAAGCAAATTGCGAGTGCTATCCGCCTGTTAACGATGGCGCCTACAGCCCACTATCTATTCACGTCGTCCATTTCCGTCGCAGCTGGCTGGACCATTGACGAGCGTTACCGCGATGCGCGTGTACCGGAGGCTGCCATGCATGATTCAAGTCTCGCCGCCGCTACCTCTGGGTACGGCATGTCCAAGTATGTGATGGAGGAGGTGAGTAGGATATGCACTGCCAAGTGTTCAGCCTAACATATCGGTGTATCGTAGGTCCTGTCTAACGCCCGTCAAAGAGGCTTCAAGACGACCGCGTTGCGTATCGGGCAAATCTCCGGGTCGTCGCACAGCGGCACCTGGAACACGTCGGAATGGATACCGAGCATTGTCAAGTCAGGCCTCGCCCTAGGTGCCCTCCCTGAGTCGGACAGCGTGCGTTGTCAAAGGCTCGGCTCACCTCGTTGACAACGATTCATTAACCTACTTTCCTTCGACAGGTCGTTTCGTGGGTGCCAATGGACGCTGTCGCTAATGCCGTGTTTGACTTGGTCAGGGGACGGGAGGCTCCAGAAGTCATGAATGTTGTGCACCCCCGTCCAGTCAAGTGGGGCGACGTGTTTGGGGCGATGCAAGCTGAGCTCGGCGTTACAATTCCTTACGTGCCAATCAATGCGTGGGTCAAGAGGCTAGAAGCCATTGCAGACAACGTCTCCACATCGGATCTGGAGAGAATCGTGGGTGCAATCCTTTCTTCTTAATATTTGACGCTCAAACACCCCCATCAGCCCGCTGTCAAGCTCCTTCAATACTTCCGCGCGCTGGCCAGGTCTGAGATGGAGGCGCGACGGGCAGAAGCGACGAGCATTGAGGCCGGCGGCTTCCCGTTGTTCGAGACGCAAACGGCGACCGAGGTCAGCCAGACCCTCGCGAACCTGCCTCCGCTCAGTGAGAAGGACGCTAGAGCGTGGGTGAAGTACTGGAAGAAGACTGGATTCTTGCCTTGACCGGAGCGTCTGTAGGGGTGTCCATCAGATCGTCCCGACGCCACCACGGTCCTGCATCCCTCTTGCAAGGTTTTGTCGTTTCTATAGCACCGTCCTTCTCGGGGTGTCCTCAATGGACGCCCATACGTTCTTGATGTATCTAGGAGCGCGCGAGGTGCCATCGGCGCCCGTACCAGAGCAAATATATGATCAAGATAAGTTCGTTACGGCAAGTCAGACACGCTCAGACGCTGTCAGTGTCAAATCAAATCGGGTTGTTCACTGCTCTGGTACCCCGCCCTTCTTTTCCTTCGCCACGTCAGAATTCTTTCTGCGCGGTGATTTCATGCGGCTCCGTATCCCGTGAGCGTGTCGGATCATCTGCAGACACTGGTGCTGACGTTTGATCGGAGCACTGACAGGCACTGGCCTTCGCGGGTGCACGCTCCAGTTATGTACTCTATTGAAACTGACCCCTTTGTCAGAGTGGACCAATCTGTTGCCAGAAGGCCAGACTCACCGGGATTCAGACTCTCATGTTGCTCTCATGCGCGGGGTTCACGATCAGCGTCCGAGCCACGGAATCCCGAGTCGACCGAGCTACTGATAGGCACATCGTCGCATTCTAGTAGTGTCAGGGCCGGGCAGACGTGGGGTCAGGCGTTGAACTGCCAGTGGACGGCAGTGCCAGTTCCCTGTAAGTCTTTGAGACTGTGAAAGGTAATGTCAAGCTTGTCACTAGTGGCAATCAGGCGATGTTGCAACGAAAGTGAAACAGCAGAACAACGTCACCGTCGAGCGGATCAAAGCGCGATCCGGTGGCGCACTTTCACCGGCACCGACGGGCGCCCCGCTGTCACAGCGACATTGTTTCCCGCTTTTGTCTGCACGCACACACATACTAGCCTGCGTTATGGCGGCGACCTCACGAGGCGCGCGGGTATGCTTGTTACGTCCCAAAGTTGCTAGGCCTTGGCGATACGCTACGGCCGGCACGCTACTACCAGTATCCCGCTGTAACCTAGCCGCGGCAGTCTCAGTCAACATGCAACCGTCCAGGTTGCCTTCTGGCTCTGTCAAATATGTCGACGCCAAGACAGCTGTACGGTCAATGGTGTGTCCGTAGCGCGCTCTCGAGACTAGACGCCCCTGCTCATGATTGGGGGCTCGCATTTCGTAGCGGTATTTTTTTCGGAGTGACCTCGTTGTTCCAACGGAGTGCGCCGCAGTATCCAACAGTACCTCGCTGACGCTAGCCCCACGCGTCCCATCTTCTCGCTGCGGGCTCGACTTCGCAAGCCTCCTACGTGGCGGTGAGTGACTCGCTCATTTTGGTAGCGGACCTACTGATTGGTCAAGTTCCGTTGCACGAATGATGCTCCCTTGTGCTCCCCGAGCTAAGCACGCGTTAATTTCATACAACAGCTTTGTATTCTGAGCCCATGCGGGCTATCCGCCGCGTCGCGGCAGGGCAGGATTCTCGCAGATCCAGGGCTGAGACACAGCTCAACTTGAAGCCTTCCCCAGCCTAGAATTCAGGGCGCCGAGCCTCCCTCTCCATTCCGCGAAAACGGTACTCGTATGCCGACCGTGCACGGGTAAGTTACTAGAAGAGTGCGATTTCATTGCCTAACAATGACGGCCTAGGTCACGGTGCCCTGCCTCGAGGCTCCACACGTGCCCGAGCCACGTTGCCCGGGTGGCTATGTGCGCATCATAGGCAATTCGCTGTGCCCCTTCTCTGCGGTGTCGCCGATACTGACTTTCGTGCCCTGACAGAATTGGTTTTAGGTGTGCCGCCTGTGCCGCCTGGGTCGTGACACGGTAAATCTCCTGCCACCGCCACCAACCAGTCGCCAACCCCCGTAAGGGCCTTATCGCGGGGACATCTCTCCTGGTCCACGAGGAGGCTAATGATCATCCGGCCACGAACGATATCTCGTTAATGAAGGTCTCAAATTGCAGACTTCACTAGTGCCTCTGGCGCCGTACTGATGACCACTATCTATTAGTAGGTTCTGGTACAGCGGTCGGACTTCCCGTTGCGTGCAGGGTTCATTCACGTCGACTGATGTTTCCTACCAAACACCTATGACGGCAGGACGAGTGCTCGAGCCCACACTCACATGTTATCTCGAAGCACATCACGCGGAGTATGACCCCGAACAGTGGCGCTCACATGAGGTGCTTCCCCCGCAGTCTTATGCATGTGTGGAATGTGTCCATCCAGGAAGGTCACGGTAGGCATGATCATTCCACGGGATCAAAAGTGAGTAGCCCTCATCAGTTCTCGCTAGTGTTCGCTGAATCGCAAATGCGGCGAGCAGGCTTATCGTGCATAGTATCCCGGGGTTTGTTGATATCATTCACCTTGCTTGCTAGCACGGATTCGTACAGAATACTCGTGGAAAGCCGTTGTTCAGTTCTGGGAAGCCTTGTACTCGAGATGTTCAGCTGGATACCGGGCGCATTCGGCTGGCAGTTTCACCGGGGGGAGATGGCGCTGCTGCGGTTGAATAGATTGGCAGACGCCTTCGCGAAGTTGGATCCAATACGAAGGACGATGGTCCGCGGAAAGTGATGGTTCAGTAGACGCGCCGTAGGTACGGTGCTCCGAGGCTAACGGCAGTTGACTTCTTCGTGGCATCTGTCCGATGAGCTTTGTTGACATTCGATAGGCGGACACTAGTACTGGCGCAGCCAGACGTAGTCTCCCGTAGGCAGAACCTAAACACGACCGTGTTGGGAGGGGAGTCGTGCCAGACGATTCCATAGGTACTCATCGATACAAAGAGTCGGAGTTGAGCGGGCTCTGTAGTTAAGCCCCTTATCGCTGAGTAATATGCTCCTCAAGTAGCGGATCATGTCTGCCTCGCCCCACTTGTCACCCGGTATTGCAGTCGTGACTCAACGATCCCCCCCTCTCCCACTGCTTGGTTGTTGCAGATGAGTTGGATTGTTTGCGCCACGGAGATAAGAGAGGGACGGCCATGGTTCGAGCACTAGAGGGAGTTGCTCCGGGGACTCGCCTTCAGCATGTACTAATATGAGTTTGTCTCTACTCATGCCATACTTACACAGCTGGACGTCTCACCAGTCGTGCTTCGCGAGCCCGTTGGCACGTTGGGAGCTCGGCGTGCCGAGTCACATCTGCTCACAGAACCGAGGAGATGAGTGTGTGTGTTTCATTTGCCAGACCGTGGCCGATTTGTTGGTTAACGGCCCCCGGGACTGCGTACACTGGCAGGCGAAGAACCAGTCCGAGACGAACGATCCAAGCGGCCTTCGGCGAAACTTCTACTCGAAATCATTGCGTTGGCTTTCTGTTTTGAAGTGCCCGTGTAAGTACTGATCCTGCTTGCTGTCCGCAGTCCACTGAGTATGATAGCTTCCGGTACATGTAGGTCTGGGATGCGGAAGCAGATCTTGAGATCTTCAATGGTTAGTCTCCATTACGATCAGGACGATCTCGGGGGCGCCGAAGAGCAGCACACTTAGCCATGACAACCCTCCACAGGCGAAATGGCAAGAAAAAGCCTTGTAAAGTAGCCCTTGTATTGCGCTACCCACCACGAACACGGAATTGCGCAAGGGCTGAGCTGCTGCTTCGCAATGTGCCGCACGGCGGTGGCGTTCGCCGCTGACAGTACCTTGATGTCTCTGTATTGGCCGCCCCTAATGTTTGATGGAAGTATAAACTGAGTCTAAGTAAGTCGTTGTTGCGTGCATCGCGTCCTAGTTTTCTGAGGGGCAGATGAGGGCCGCCGGCGCACTGGGCAAGGAGACTCGGCGTCTCAGACAAGACCTACCATATCGGATGCAGATCACTAATCCAATCGGGGATCTAAGTAATGAGATCACAGAGGATGCTTCCGATGGCACGTGGCGCCCGGGTGCGAACTAGGCTCCTACTGATCGCATGGCTCTTTGTCCACGAGTTCCTGTTCTCACCAGGCACCTACACTTCCTCGACATTCAAAGAGGATGTGCAGCTACTATCTCTTTCATCATGAAAGGCCAGGTAAGGGCAATGAAACGCACGAGGAGTAGGAACGACATTATCCCGTAGGTAAACCGTACGACGAGAGAGAAAATCGAGTAATCAGTACGCGTAATTAAAAAAGGGCGCATCCGTTGTGTCGGAACACAGGTACTCAATACGTATTATCACGAACTTCGGGCCATGTTCTAAGCCAATTCTAAGCGAGCGTATGGGAACCTACTGAATCCAGTAGGCGAACATGCCATAGAGAAACTCTAGAGCGATCGGAGTTTTCTCTCATTTCGCACCCTCCTTCCTGCCCGCCCTCTGTATAAGACTCGTATGTAATCTCCCACCTGTTCCATTTGCGACACCCCCTCCCTGCCCGCGCATCAATCCGCGCTCTGGAGTCATCCCCGTCCCTTCCGTTTGTGCTGGCGTAGTCACATTTGCTCATCCCGACACAATGCCACGCGCACCCAGCTCGAAGCGTGCTAGATCAGGTGAGACAAAGATTTGACGCAGCGCGGCCGAATAGGTCGTTGACTCAACGCCACTTACCAGGTGCCACAGCTGCATCTGCACCTACCTTCGATGCGTCGGGCTCTGCCCAGTTCGCCTTTGCTCCGAACGTCACGCCGGTGTCGTTCAACGATCCGAAACCTTCCCTTGGCCCGGTCTCCGAGTCTTCCCTTTTTCCCTCGTGCGATCTGCCTCCCAGGAAGGTCACCCACTCCAGGAAGAAGCCGGACGATCACATCCCGCGCCCTCCGAACGCGTTCATCCTCTTCCGATCGTCATTCGTTAAAAGCGACCACGTCTCGACGACTGTCGAGTCTAACCACAGCACTCTCTCTAAGATCATCGGCTACACTTGGGGCATGCTTCCTCCCGCCGAGAAGCAGATCTGGTTCGACAAGGCCAAGGCGATGCTCGAAGAGCACAAGGCCAAGTATCCAGGCTACTCCTTCAGGCCCGAGTCGAAGCCGCAGACGCCGTACCCGACGAAGAAGAGGAAGGTGCGGGAGGTGGGCCCAAAGGACACGAAGCGTTGCGAGAAGATCGCGGAGTTGCTGGTTAAGGGAAAGAAGGGCGTGGAGCTGGACCAGGCCGTCAATGAATTCGATCGCAGTCACATCCCGGAGGTCGTCACCCGTTTTGATGCCCCGGTGACAGCTCGCCACTTCCGACGATCGTCGTCTGCCCCTGCCGACGAACGTACCAGCTCGCCGTTCCTCGTCTTGGTACCGCCTGCAAACAAGCTCCGCGCTGTCAGTTCGCAGCCCGACCATTCTTATCCCGCGTACGCCTCTTCGATGCCCAACACGCCCGGCCAGTACATGCCGCCCCTGGCTAGTGAGTACGACTCGACGAGCAGCGAGTACAGTGCTCCTTCCTCTCCTTTTGCGGATCCGTACGAGTACGCGACGTCCGCCCCGAACCCTGAGATGGTGAGTGCCAATTCCCTGGGATGCATTGATGTGACATTGACCGTCTTGCCAGGGCTTCGATTCATTTTCTTTCGACACCTGCGCCGCCCCGTCGCCCATCGAAACCTGCGATCCGCTTTCCAGCCCGTACGCGGAGCAACAGCCGGACATCTTCGCTCCGCAGCCACATCTCGCGTACGAAATGCAGCAGCTCGCTTTCCACCCTTCGGATGGCCTGCGCATCGACACCACGGTCGCAGATGGATGGGCTTCCGGCCCGTCTTCGACGCCGATGTCGAGTTCTCCCAACACCCCCAGTCCTTATCCCTCCGAATACATGGCCTCCCACCTCCAGCCGACGTACTACGACGGCGAGATGCCACAGCAGCTAGACGAGCTTCAAGGCCTGCCGGTCGATATGTTCCAAAGCAACTGCGTCCAGCAGCAGTGGGCGCAACCGACCGAGGAGTTCTATTATCCGCCGATGTACGCCGCACCTGCCCAGATCGTCACGGCGGAGCAAGATCCCGTCTACCAGCGATACGCGGACATCTCGGATCCATTGTACCCCCAGGTGCAGTCGTACGTCCCCGTCGCACATTCCTATCCTATCCACAGTCAATAAACACTCTAACTTGTGCTGCACCCACCTCTACTCCTGCTGTTTAACACTCGTCTCGCTGTCTCGTCACCTGCTATCTCGTCTCGTTTGCGCCCGCTGCCGCCCCTGGTGGGGCCGTGCACCGGCCTGTACTGTAGCGTTACCTCGGCCCAAAGCCACACTATACTGTATCATTACGGTGACGCCTGGAAGGCGTCTGGATGTCAGGGACTAGGATATTATCACTCTCACCGGACTCAGTGCAGGACGCACACCAAGGTTATTTCCGCGCTACGCGTTATTTTGTACCATAGATGTTCCCTGGAGCGGATGAAATTATACCGTCATTATTCTGATTGAACGTAGGATGCGGCTTCGCGTGAGGAACACCAGCCTATCTCCGCGCGTGCCCATATGCGCGGTGACAGCGAGACGCACGCCGAGCGCCGTCTGCCGATAACCTTGTAGTCGCGCGGGCGGCTGGGGAGCCGACGCGCGGTCGGACGGGCGGGCATTTCCTACATGCGGACCCTGGTGCGAATGGGCGAGCCAGTACAACGTAGAGTTGGACTTTACGTCAGCAGCCGAAGGCGCGGAGGATGAGGAGCACGCACCTCATGACATTTAACCATCATCGATGAAGGGCGGGGCTTACTTGACAAGCCCCGGGTTGGCTATGCGGTGTCCCAAATGATATGGGGCGTCTTGTAGTGCGTCTGCGAGAGGGAATAACGAGTGACCCTGGATACCAGACTCTCATGCGTGGACGCTACGAAGGCGACGTAACTCCAGCGTCGGATGACCCATCTACGAGCTTACGTTTGGCGCTGGACGGCATGTTGAAGTACGCGTCTTATTATCCGCGAGGCTGCCCATCGCGTAATAGCAGCATGGCAGGGTCGAGTACCCGAAGCGTCGGCGAGTTCAGAGATCATTTGACGAAAACGTGTACGCGCTTCGCGAGTCGGGATGTTGTCGGCGGGAATCGGTTCATATCCTTGTTCGCCGATAATGAAGTCGAAGAAAACCCTGGTAAGCATAGCAGCGACGACAGATCTTCAGGGCAGAGATTCAATTCCATCAGCAGCACTACAGCGAGCCGCCCAATAGCAATGCCCGCAACCAGGCAACATGCGCCGAAGGCTGAAACGCAGAAGGGGCGGCGAAGTGCAGAAGAAAGATGAAGTGTCGCCATCGAACAGTATCCCCGACCCAGAAGCCGCGAAGAGACGATGAGTAGTGCAAGAAGGTGCGCAGCATATAGATGCCGGCCGCACTCTGAGGTCACTGTCAAGCGTTGAGTGAAGGTGCTGTTGTTGCTGTCTTCGTGAAGGATGAGACCTACCCGGACATATCATATGGAAGTTCACCTGTAGGCAACATCCCGTTACGGAGCTCAGGTAGAAGGTGTTGCTCACCTTAATCTATGTGGCCCGACGCGTGTCACGCAACGAAGCTGGAGGGGGAAGGGACCAGTCATGACATCATGACAATCGCTGGGCAATACTGCCGCAGTTGGCGCCATATCCTCGAGTGTTTGTGCGGATAGAGAGCGCAACGACGACGTGAGGACTGGCCGTCGAGCTGCAGACGAGTGTGTGGTGCTCAGCGATTTCTGGTGGGGGGTTCAGAAGTCAGCAAGCCGGCGACCCCGAGAGCTTTGATATACCTTCAGAGAACAAGAACGGTGGTCCGCATCACGGCGGGGCCGCAACTATATCGGCATGCGGTCAGGGTGAAGCCACACACGAGGCGGTCTGTGGGCGCACTTGATGCACGATGCACGGTGGGCGCGCCTCCATCCCTGGACCCCTGTCCGTCAATTGGTGACTTCGGCCCTAGCGACACTGTGAAACCACCGCAGACCACCCAGAATTTCCGTTCCTTCTGTTTCTTCGCTTGCTCTATGGACAAATTTGCGTAGATTTAGCGGCCCAGGAGGCTACGTCCCGACGCACTGGCCCCAAAGGAGGGTCAGAAGGACGGAAGTGAGCGGTAAGTGACGTAACGCTCGGGCGGCGCTGATGGGTAGCCTGCTTCTGTCCGCCGAGCCCCCCGATACGTGTGAAGGCCATCGGCAAGCTGTCACCGGAGGACGAACGGTCGGTCGTACGATTGAGCAGCGTAGGGGCGACGAAAGGGCAGCAAGACGTGGTCTGTAAGAGGGGACGAGTTAACGCAGCCTCGAGCTGATATATGCACATAGGGGCAAGCGTCAGTCGATAACTTACTTACAACGAGGCAGGAACGAGGCGCTGCAATCACCTCGACGGATGTCAACAGCGGACATCGATGTCTGTGAAGAGGCTACGTGTGAGTGTGACAGGCACAGGAGCTCCGCAACATACGGCGAAAAACGAGTTCCGTAGCCTTACTGGAGCTCTAGGAGCAAGCTAGCACACACGACTTCTAGTTAGATCATGTATACAGTGGCCCAAAGCAATCACATACCCACAATGGCTTGCATACGATCTGGGGGACAGGGTATTTGCGCCGGCAACCTCAGGCTGCCATCCGGACCGCACTTCTAGGTATTGTACCACCCCCTGACTGATGGCCATTGCAAGGGTGCCATAGACCACTCCACGTGTCACGTATACAAGGCTACTGACGAATCAAGTCGTTTCAGATGCTCTGCTGTGAGGTGATACGTCGGGACATAGGCCACGCACCCTGGCAGACGCCAAACCTTGATAGGCAGTTGTGAGAGGCGTAGGAGCGACGGCTCCTGAGCCTCAGCACACCAGTTAAGCTTGCCCCGCACAAATGATGAGATTTTCATTGCGAATACATAGAGAGACTCACAGATAGGGTGCACTTGATATGCTAGGTTTCTACGCGTCTTGGCTTCGGTAGACCGACGTAGCAAGTGAATCTGCAAAGTGCTTTACGTAGCGTAGAGCAAAATTACATCTGTGTCGTAGAGGGGATGAACGTCAACGGTGGCACTAACTGGCAACGGCGTGTTAGTCTCTACGTGAGAGTCGTTACCACCTCGAAGAATTGCCACATCCGCAAGGCACTGCGGTGGACTCCGACTCGCCGACTAGCGATGACACAGGCGCATAGTGATTTACGTGCGAGACCTGAGGGGATGCAGGATGATACAGAGTGGGTCGAATTCCGCGCAGGGATCGCAGTTACACGTTCAGTCGCGTACTGAACAAGGAAGGTTAGACAGGGTCACAGATGGGAGTTGGGGCGCATATATGCGGTGGGAACAAGCGTTTCCATTCTACCCAGCTTGCTGGTCCATTCCAGTACACGAAGAATGGAGACGTCGGTCCGCTCCTCTCATTGCGTTGTCACACTGGATTATCTTGTGGCATGAGCGTGGTCGGTTTGGATAGGTTTGAGGATAGGCTGTGGATGAACGAGCTAGACAGCGCATGGCTCGGATATGTAGTGGTGCCAACATGCCGTTGTGGCCGTCGAGGAGAGACGCGGCAAGTTCGCGCTGAAGGTTGCTTGGGGGCGACACGCCGGCCCGGACAGCGCTTGGATCACATGTACGCGCCGGCGTTTGCGGTGTTTTATGATCTTTTTTTTTTTTTTTTTTTTTTGGAAGGCTATCGGCCGGGGACAGCTAACAATTGGTCAGCCTCCGTCCGGCCAGCTGGCTAGCGGGTCCCACTAGGGGGCCCGCGGTCGCATGAGATAAATCCAGGGAGAAAATGCTAATTTACGCACGACCGGTTAAGGTCAGTGTGGGGCTCTCTATCCGTGATCTTCTAAGATAGCGGCCACCAGGAACAACCCCCCCTTATGTAAGCCGCCCGCCACCGTCGTCGACATCCGTTATGGCGGCCAGTAGCGCAGTGTTCGGGGCAAACTGAGCAATGAGAATGCATCTATCGGTCTCTTGTATGACATCCCATTGATCAAAACCACGAAAAATTGAGTGGTTCTTGAGTTATAAGGGAAAAATATATTTCATCTTCAATCGACTCAATTTGTTGTTCTGCTTCACCGGGCGACGGTTTGGTTTTTGCGACGGGGAGGATTTGGCGCGTCACATGATACAGGCGCCCGTTCTAGCGCCCAAGCTCCTCGCACAGGAAATCCAGCGAAAATCGGGAAAAATAACTATACCCCCATGGGGAGACATTCAAAAGCTCATAAATCTCGTGCAAACAACGTCTCGATTGCTCGGAAGCACACTGGAAACAATCCAGGCACAGGAGATACCCCAAAAGACAACCTTCGACCAGCAAAACGGAGACGACTCCCACAGGAAGTCGAAGAAGCAGAAGCATGCAATGACGGAACTTCGCATCGCAGCGAGCTCGATGGTCACGCGAACGAGGCATCTTTTCATCACGAGGATGTTCTGGCGCGAGCCCCTTCTCGAGATGATGCTGAAGACACAAGCCGGAGAGATGGGAACAACTCAGATGTTAGCTGTGACAGTGACATCGAAATGGAGACAGAAGATGAGTCCGAGAAGGAGGCCGTCCTTTGTGAGTTTGCGAGAGTACTGCAACAAGCCCATGAAGCTGCAGTGAGGCGGGAGCGAGAGCGCAGGACTGGTAAAGGTCGGCCTGCCCATTACACGAAGAATTCTACGCGAACAAAGCAGCGAAAGGCTGCAGAGAGACAGGATCTCGCGAGGAAGGGCTTCCCTTCGATTCAGCGATGGTTTAAGACCAACAACGAGACCACAGAAACTGGACACACATACCCTGGGCCTTCGGACGCTTGCGGCATTGCGTCTGCATCGGGCTCGGCACCTACAGTGAGCCGCACTGTTGTTGTCCCTGAGACACTGCTGGGATTGCCCCCGGCAGCTGGGGCTACCGTGATATTGATCCCCGCTACTCTTGGTTCGGGTGATTTGTCGACACGGCGGAACGAATTGGTAGAGGTGTGTAGCCTTCCTGTTGGCCAGCACAGTCTGATGAGCTGAGTTATTATCAGGGAACAGCCACATGCGGCCGCGAACAGGATAACATACCTCCCCCCACTCCCATCACACCCAGAGACTCAGACCAATCTGCACCCGGAACCGAAGACGTCGCTAGTCCGCATAACGTTGCGGATGACGCACGTCGTAGGGTCGAAGGAATCTTGAGGGACCTACGTAGCCAGAATCAGCAACCGGAGTCTGCAGTTGATGCCGCACTAAACCTCCTGTCGCACCGTGATTTTCCACGGCTTGGTGCAGTGCGAAAGCGACTCGCCGAGAAAGTGAAGGACAAGAAACTTGATGTCGTCCTTCGTGCTCGCATCACTGCGATGGTTGGCACGTTGAACATCTACCTTGATCCCGACCTGACTTTCACCTGGCGTGATTCGTCCACACTTGCAGCAAAGGCAGCAGGGCGCAGTGTTGACTACGGACGTACCATACGGCGGTGGATACACCGCTATCTCGAGAGATCCCAGCTCCCCCTCCATCAGTATTGTCGCCCTCATCGGAGCATGCTGGACGACGAGGATCTCTCTCAGGCTATTCAAGCTCACCTGATGGAGATCTCAAAGACGGGCTACATCCGTGCTCAAGACATTGTCGATTTCGTGTCGAGCGAGGCAATGGAGGACAAGCTAGGCAACAAGATGTTGATCTCCGAGAGAACTGCGCGACGATGGCTGCACAAGCTTGACTGGCGCTACAAGAAGCTTGCAAATGGAATGTACATCGATGGGCATGAGCGGGAGGACGTTGTCGAGTACCGACGTGCATTTGTTGAGCGGTGGAAGGAGTATGAGAAGCGAATGGTGATCTACGACAACGATGGGAACATAGCGAAGATCCCGCGAGGCTTCCCAATCCCTGGTGGTCGTCCGTTTCGTCTCATAGGCGTTACGCAAGACGAGTCAACATACTATGCATACGATAGACGCAAGACCAAGTGGACACATTCATCAGAACGTGCAAAGCCTGTTCGCAAGGGGGAGGGTGCCTCAATAATGGTCTCTGACTTTCTGACCGTGGAATGGGGTAGACTGAAGCATGGGGATGAGTGAGTAATAGCTTCCTCGCACGACTTCCCATCATCCTGAACCCTAGCATCCAGGGAGGCAAGAATCCTGTTCGAGGCGGGGAAAAATCGCCAGGGTTATTTTAGCGCAGAGGACCTCATCACCCAAGTCGACAAAGCAATTGACATCTTCGAAGAGAAGACAAACGGGTTTGCCACCGGATTATTCCTTTTCGACAACGCGCCGAGCCACCAAAAGCGTGCTCCGGATGCACTCTCTGCCCGGTATATGCCCAAGAACCCATCAGCTACATGGGTACCGAAAGGCGGTGCCCGTATGCGCCCAGGTCGGCTACCGAACGGGGAGCTGCACGACCTCTACTTCCCCCCCGATCATCTAACCATGCCCGGTTGGTTCAAGGGCATGGAGGTCATCATACGTGAACGTGGTCTTTGGCCTATGCATGGCTTGAAGGCTCAATGCGATGGCTTCAAATGCGAGCCGGGATCCATAGACTGCTGCTGCCGGCGACTGCTGTTCACACAACCCGACTTTGTCTCGCAGAAGTCACAATTGGAAGAATTCGTTGAGTCCCGTGGCCATATCTGTGATTTCTACCCGAAGTTTCATCCCGAACTCAATTTCATCGAGCAGTATTGGGGCGCCGCAAAGTATCGCTACCGAATGAGTCCAAAGACAAATGACATCACTGAGATGCGAGTGAATGTCAAGGCGAGCCTCGATGACGTCTTGCATATTCAGGTTATACGGTGAGTGATCTAATATGCACGATGCAATATATGTTGATACAATCTCCGTGTCTTCAATTCAGATACGCGAATCGTTCGGCGCGTTTTATTTCGGCATATTCTCAAGGCTTGGATGGTGCAGAGGCCTACTGGGCGAACCGGAAGTATCATGGACATCGCACGATCCCTGCAAGCATGATTGCTCAGGTAAAGAAGGAGTTTCTTGAGAGATATCCTCATACTAGCCTATGATCCGGGCCATCATCTGTTCATTCCTACCATCCTCCCCCCATCGATGTCCGGCGCTTATCTTAGCAACGCTCCTTGAGGAGAATTTGGCGGTGGGAAAGTATGACATAAGCGCTTACGTAAGGGGGGGTTGTTCCTGGTGGCCGCTATCTTA